>JAMWET010000090.1:0-22500 GCA_024036415.1 Prochilodus magdalenae | reverse complement strand
CCGTAACTTTTCTTGAGTAATCAAAATGTGATGCTTCTGTTCTACGATTACAAAACTACAGGTGGACACGTGAATCTAGAACACGAACAGTTTAGCGGTGAACTGGTTTAAGGTCAAGTTCTTCTTTATTGTTTCTTTGTCATTTGCGCAAGATGACAAATGACATTGAAACGCTGGTGGTGAGGCTCAGGTTAATAGTCTACGGCAGGACAGCGTTAATATAACTACACATACTAAATAAAGAGATACAAAAGGATATATATCAGACTTATATAGCATATATTGTACATTTTCTTAATTGATATACTTACATATATTTTTCTTTGCTCTAGTCTTGTTTTCTTATTTAGTACTTAGTATTTATATTGTAATTGTTTAGTACTTACGTCCGTGCAAGCGCAACTGCTTGTTTCTCTGTGCATATGACAATAAAGGCTTGAATCTGAATCTTGAGTCAGAAATCTGAATCTTTTATTTCAGAAACTAATGAGGAAATGACATATCTGAATACCCAAGCAGGTAATGGGCGAGGGGGCCTATCGTTTAGGCTATGTCCGGAACATGGACAACATCTTTAAAGCTGCCATATTGGATCATGTTTTCCAGTGGGTAGGTGGTCATGTAGGATATCAAAGAAGACCAGGATTTTCTATGAAATCCATTGCCACAATCAGAATCTGGGATCCTCTTGATGTTGGTCTATCGCCCAGGTGCAGAACTTGACGCATCTATCAGGGTCATCCTCTGATATGAGGTTGATCTTGAATGTGTGCCACTTATTGATATAACGAGTCCATACAAGGGATGGACTGGCTGAAACCACATTCTGCGTAGTGGACTTTTCACAAAGGCTGCCAAAATCAAAACTGCCTGGATCCAATATGGCGGCTTTCAAGATGGCGGTCATGTTCCAGACATGTTCCAGCCTAAAAGATCATCACCCATTACTTGCTGGGGTATTCAGATATGTCATATTACCTTCCTTACTGAAATAAAAGGGTGTCCTGAGAATTTTGTTCCGGTTTGTTCCGCTTTTGATGGTTTCCTAATAGGATCTTGAAATGTCCTACAGGGAACTCTAATGGTCTATAGTGGTAACCATTAAGCCGAACGATTAGGTTTGAATCTTCATAGTTCTGATGGTCTGTGTTTTTAGTAGGTATGTACTGTTTAAATCCAAAGAACATAAAACACCACAGAGTTATGAACTGTGAGATTGTAGATATATTCCCACCTCTCAGTTTCTAATGTAAACCAAATATCAATAACAGCTGCTATAAGCCTCTTCCTACCCACAGTGGTTCAGAACCTGAACTAAAGCTCAAGCCTGAAACTTCTGATTCTACAGTGGCTGGAAAATCTCACGTAGAGAATTAGCGCCCCCTCCTGGGCCAACATGTGAAACCATCCAGGTTCATTTTTCTTGTTGATCTGTTAAAAGCTTTTGGCCTGCCACTGAAAGTTTGCTTTCTACTGTTTATTCTTACTTACTAGTATTTAAATAAGTATATATAAAGTTGTTTATGCTTATTTACATAAGCAGGTCACTCCTCATTAATGCTCTCATTCTGACATCCAAGTCTTTATCCATAAATGGAAATATAATGATTCTGTATGGTTGCTCTGCATTCTTAACAATGAAGTTGTATTTATTTGAATATGGGTAATGAGATTTGATCCAAGACAGAAATCCAGTAGCTGCATTTCCGTATAAACTCCGGAGCTCAGATTAACAGGCTGTGAAAGGTAAAGTTCTAAGTTCAGTTTCTACACAGTAGAACAGTCTACACTTACAGTACACTAACACATCACACTTACCCAGTTACTGTCCATAACTTGCATGACCAAACTGAAGAATGTGTGAACTATAATATTCATGTATTATTTGTTCTTTGACTGTTTTTGTTTTATGTGTTATTTTTTTAAATTATTATTATTATTATTATTATTATCATTATTGTTATTATTATTATTATTATTATTATTATTTGTATTATTATTTGTATTATGTTATAATTTATTTTTTATTTATTAATATTATTGTGTTATTTTATCAATCAAGTCAATATTTGTTATGTATTTATTAGCTTTTATTTAATTTATTTATTTGGTTTTGCTGCGTTTAAATATGTCTGATTATGTGTTGATATGACTGAAATGTTACAGTGAAACACTAAGCCAATCAGCGGCTGCCTTTATAAAATAATATCCAATCGCAGGAGGCGGGGTTAGTTGGAACACGGGTGCTATTTTAAAGACCCGCCCCGAGATCCGCCCATAACATCATCGCTGGTCTATAGTGCAGCTCCCCTGCGGTCCAGGAGGGGGCGCTGATTCTCTACGTGTGGTTCTCTAACTCCAGTAAAGTGGAGAAGCAGAGGATTCCGCTTTGGTCCAACAGAGAGAACCAGGATCTGCAGTTCAGCACAAACTCCGGAGCTCAGATCAGGAGCCTGAGGAAGGTAAAGGAGCTGTTTACGTTCCGGGTTTGGACTGAGGTTCTGGGCTTAGTCTGGGAGAGGAGGGAGGAAGGGGTTCCCCTGTATGAGCCGACACGAGCAGCTCTGGCTGAGTAACGTTAGCTTTAGCAGCTGTGTGTTTAAGTGATAACTGCCCACACTGCAGGATAACCAGGCTGGTTTTAAGGTGGAGTCGCCCCTCCAGGCAGTTTTAAGGTGGTCTACAGCCGGAGCTGATTTACATGTACTAATAAACCAATTGCTTATTACACCGTGTGGGGTTTCTACAAAAACTCCGTGGGGGGAGTCAGGGGGGTGGCTCCAGGCAACTCCAAGCTCAACTCAACTCTGAGCTGTGTTTAAGCTCAGCCCAGCCTGACTAAACCAGGAGTCTGTATGTGGTCTGCCATGTTTGTTTTGATTTCAAGTGACTTCATTTCTCTCACACATCTGATCTGGGATGATCTGCTGGGGGGCTTTTAGGGATTTCACAAATGGGTTAGTCCAGTGACTGAGCTTCACACCTGTGTGAGATAATTTGGTCTGTTATTAGGGGTCCAGGCTCAGCCTAAGGGTGGCACTGTATTGAAGCTCTAAACTTTTTGGGGGGCATATCTCCTGCGCTGTAGTTTGTTGCCCACCGAAAAGCCTCAGGAACCATGTAGCACTGATCATTAGGGATGGGCAGATCGATACTTCCGATCCTGGCGTTTACTTTTAAAAATCGATTCTGGTGTGACAGTATTAATGTCATGGGTTTATTTATTTAGCAGGATGGATGTGGAAGCTGTCTCCCAAACCAAGTTCCAACTTTTTAAATGTTCACCTGCGAAGATGCTTTTAGCTACTGAATTTTCAGTTGAGGTACAAAATCGTTTGAGTGAGCTATTAATTTCAACAGTAACAAACTCAGAATTAAAGTTTTACGTGATTTTATTAGAAAGAACTTGAATTTTGAAAGTTTATTTAATAGTTACGTTAGTAATAACTGATGAGAAGATGTTAAGACTTAAGTTTCGGTATCAGTATTAGTTTTGGTATTACTTGGTATCGTAATAATTAGTATCTGATGTAAACTGGTATCGCCTATCCCTACTTATAATGTAGATTTTGTGAATTTGCATTACATGCAAAATTGCAAACTAATTAATTCCTGGACTTTCACCCAATTAGCCCAACATGGTATCAGAAGAATCCTCTGAGACTAAACTTTAAAAAGTTCATTAAAAAAAGATATTTCAGCCCTGTTTAGACCCCAGGCCTTGTCTATAAAAAAGGTGGAGCTTGTGAAGCAGAATTCTGCATATACAGCTGTAACTCAGAAATCGGTGCATGGCCGATCACAAGATTGTAACAATAACAAGAGTCAAGTGTTGTAATCCGTGTGGACTTTGCATTGTTTGTCTAGATCCAGCTCTAGAGACTAACTGTAGGTCAAACATTCTGATTGTCAGAACAGTAGTCCATTTCGCGAATGTCATAGTCAGAGTGCAACAATGTCTGTTTGAGTTGGTATAGCTGCTCAATGTCTAACACTGAAATATGGTGCACAGTACAGTGGACACATTAATAGGTGGTACAAAAACAGTAATTCCATATCATCGCATATTTACACATTCATTAAAACATAAAACACACTTTTTCCCCAATAAGTAATTAAAACACCCAACAGGTATCGCTTTAAAGTTCGTCATGCTATGCACAAGCCATATGTAAAGTAATTTTATTGAACAAAGTAAAAGGTCCTTTCGGCCAAAGGGCACCAGGAGGGTTTCATCGTGTGGTTCCTTCTCGTCTGAGGAAATTTTAGTTTGCTCCATTGAGTTAGTCAGTTTTTCCTCTTGGCAGCCTTGGTTTGTTCCCCGTTTGTAAGTTTGTCGTCTGCACACTGTGTCCACACTTCGTAGCGCTGGTCTGTCTCATAGAGCCCACAACCACTGTTCAAGCTTTGCTGAGGTGCAACAGTTCAAAGTTACATCTACAGGCACCCTGCAAACATGCTGTTGACAGCCTAGCACACATCGCAAACGAATTAGAGTGGGGATCAGCCTAATTATCTAATATCCGATCCAGCTAACTTGATCAGTATTGGAACCGGTATCCAATCGGTGCATCCCTAGTACCAGCACAAGGGCAATGCTGGGCCTATTGTGAAAGGTGCTTGGCCCCGCAGATTGCCACTTGTTATTAAATTCGTTATTAGTTTTGTTGGAAGCTAAACGAGTATCGGAATAATAAAAATTTTCTTTTCTAAGGTGTCCACAAACACATTCGGAGATGCCGTCAAGAAAAATGATTTGACTGCTGAAATCAGGAGTGGTAAACATGACGTCCAGGAAAGCCTCCATCGTTCCGCAGACGTCTTCTGGTGTCCTCAACATTAACACTTCTAGCAGACGGATGCAGAGGAATAGACGAAAGGATAAACGTCACGCCTGCTCCGTGTGCGGGAAGAGCTTTACTCGGCAGACGAATCTCAGAAAGCACCAGCTCGTTCACACGGGAGAGAAGCCGTATCAGTGCTGTTACTGCGGGAGGAATTTTAACGTCATGGATAACCTCAAAAAACACCAGCGCATCCACACGCGCAACAAGTCCTACCGCTGCTCGGACTGCGGGAAGAGTTTTATGTATCCGAGTATTTTCAAAATGCACCAGCTCGTCCACAGAGGAAAGAAGTCCTACCACTGCTCAGAATGCGGAAAGAGTTTTACTTATGAGAGCATCTACAAAATACACCGGCGCATTCACTCCGGGGAGAAACCGTATCCCTGCTCGGAATGCGGAAAGAGTTTTACTTCGCGGACTAACCTGCAAGAACACCAGCGCATTCACGCGCCAGAGAAGCCGTACCGCTGCTCGGAGTGCGGTAAGAGTTTTACGCATCAGAGCGTTTTCAAGGTACACCAGCGTATACACACGGGAGAGAACCCGTATCACTGCCTGGAGTGTGGGAAGAGTTTCACGTCACGGACTAACCTGCAGGAACACCAGCGCAGTCACACGGTGGCAAAGCCGTACAGCTGCTCGGAGTGCGGCAAGAGTTTCACTCTGCAGAAGCTGTTCCAAATACACCAGCGTGTTCACACCGGAGAGAAGCCGTATCAGTGCCCGGAGTGTGGGAAGAGCTTTACTTCACGGAGTAACCTGCAAGAGCACCAGCACATTCACACGGGCGAGAAGCCGTACACCTGCACCGAGTGCGGCAAGAGTTTCGCTCTACAGAAGCTCCTACAGATCCACCAGCGCGTTCACACGGGAGAGAAGCCGTACAAATGCTCGGAGTGCGGGAAGAGCTTCACCCACCAGAGTAATCTCCAGCAACACCAGCGCATCCACACGGGCGACAAGCCGTATCAGTGCTCCGAGTGTGGGAGGAGCTTTAGCCGACAGAGTAACCTCCAGCGACACCAGCGCATCCACACAGGAGAGAAGCCGTATCAGTGCTCGGAATGTGGGAAGAGTTTCAATCAGCAGAGTATTCTCCATCAGCACCAGCGTGTCCACACGGGAGAGAAGCCGTACCACTGTTCCGAGTGTGGGAAGAGTTTCAATCAGCAGAGCAGTCTCCAGGCGCACCAGTATGCCCACAGAGGAGAGACGCCTTATCAGTGTTCCGAGTGCGGGAAAAGCTTCCGGAGCAGGAACAGTCTCATGACGCACCAGCGGATTCACACGGGAGCCAAGCCGTACCACTGCTCGGTGTGCCAGCGGAGCTTCAGGCATTCAAATTCCTTAAAAAGACACAAGTGTACTTAGAGGGCTTTAGAGACCCCATGACGAAACGTGGCTTCAGATGCCGTTCAACGCTTTTCTACGGACACCAGTTGACCTCGGACAAAATTCTGTCCCACCCCTCCCAACCAAAGGTTCTGTGGCTACGCCTGTCCAACTTTCAGCTCAGGGTGCCTGGTAACTTGTGTGCCTGCGGAGTGAAATGTCTTCAGCCCAAAGGGAAATGTGGAGTCCCATAGAGGAGGGACGTTTAAATATGTACCAGTCCTGAGTAAATAGTTTTGAGAACCTATATGAGTTTAGGTTGAATCAAAGCAAACCATGATGCGACCAAGTGTACATGGTGTCTCAAAGCACCCATCCACTACATATTCGGCAGCCAGTGATCCAATTTTGCACACAAGCTTTCAGGGGGAAGGGGGAAACCCATGTCACCAACATGGTGGTCCTCTTCAATGCCGTCCTCCTGGATTTAACGCCTGGTTTTCAAATGGGAAGGTAGGTGTGGCAGAATTTCACCAGAAAAACAATGATGCTATGGTAACTGTGTTCATTCTCATGTATCCCAAGACGAACGTGTTGAGACGGTCCTCGTTTCCGGTGAATGAAGCACATGGGTCTACGCAGAAGCCTTTTTCCCAACTCGTCCCAAACAAGCCTCCCATGCTTTGCCAATGAAGAGTGGTTCCGCAAATAAGTGGAACAGTCCAGTGAGGGTTTGTCTTGAACCAGTTTTGGTGATTCTGTATGTTGACTTTCCCATTCATGAAGAAATCTGCTTCATCGCTGAACAGCATCGAAAGGCACCTGAAATCGAGGGTTTATCTGAAGTTGCTGGGTCACCCACTCTCCAGATTCTTTCCAAAGGTCTGGGTTAACCTGGACCAGGTGTTGCAACACCTGAATTTTGTAAGAGTGCTAGTTTTGGGTAGGCAAAATGGCCTGAATTGAGGCCCAACATTCCAGAGATGGTCAAAGGGTTCTACGGTGTGGGCTCTTGCTGAATGAAGCTAGAACAATGGCTGCTGTTTGCTGCACCCCATAGTCCTTCTTTTGGAAGTCCAGCTTTTGGTTTGTAGGTGACAGAATCAGTTTCTCTGAACCTGTCAGGAAGTTTGGCACCTGCACTGTGGGTGATGTGAGGCCTGTTTGGGTGGTGTCGGTTGAAATCTTCAGCCATGACCCGTGTGCTCCAATCACCGGAAATGACCTTTAACACATTCTGCTTGGGAACGCAACATCCTTGACATCGTCTGTGCCTAAGAAAAAATAACCGTCTTCATTTTATGACTTTTATTTTTTAATGAAATTAAAATGGGTAATTTTTGCATCCAATCACAGGACGTTGGTTGTCAGGCCGTTTCGTTGGGTTTTGATGTTTAGTTTGAGGTTTGAAGAAGGCAAAACATTATGAACGGCTTTATATAAGCAAAGCTGACTCTAGAGTTGACCCTTAAGCTATTATGGTACTATATATCGAGGAAATCTATCTCTGAAAAATGCAAGCTCCCTGATACAACTTTTTCTTCATCTTCACCGAAATAATTCTGAGAATTGTAAAACATTTAGCGCCACCACTGTTCCCAAGTTTATGAGAAATCGCCTTATCTTATTTTATTGTTGTCTTAGTAAGACAGACCTGCATTTACATCCAAGGTAGACCATTATGAATATGGGTTGACCTGTCTGTGTCTAAGGGCAAAGCCACAGGAGCAGTCAGAAAGTCTGTATTGCAGAGCAGTCTGCTAAAGTCAACATCCCTGACCTTTCATGGCGGAGTATTTCCAACCCTCATACGTCAACACGCTGAAAGAAAACATTAAAGTAAATCTGTCAGTAATTTTCAGGAACCATAATTGCTTCCAGATTATTCAGATATAAATTAGTTTTTTGTTTTTTTAAATTACTAATGAGCCCAAACGTCCGCAGTCAGCACACCACCCCACGGTTTTAACCAGACCACGAACATTTTTTTAATTCAGTGCACATTCACTGACGACAGTTTCCAGAATATCGTCGTTCACTTCTCATTCAGTTTTAGCCTTTAATATAATCTGGCTACTACCAGTTAATAAGTTACCTCCTAGGTGAGTATGCAGACCTTTTATTAATCATGTGTTGGCCTGTCAATCATCGACTAAGCTTGAATAAAACACTAGTTTGAAAAAACTGAGCATTACAGAACAAAATTTCACACTCTCTCAGCATTAAAAATATTTATTCGTAATTAGTCATGTGACTAAGTATTTTAATATCAGTTCATGCTATGAAAGTATTTGAGTTTTACCTTCAGTATTATTAATGGGTTGCTAAAGTAAATCCACAGTAACAGATTCAATTCATAGGGTTTATTAAAACAGCCCTGGACCACTGGCGGTGTTTTCATTGCCAGTTATCTTTCAGTATCTGTGATTTGAGGAACTGGTGAACATGAATCGTCCACTGTTTTGAGAAGGCATGTCATTCTACAGGCTTTTGGAGATTTGCTGCAGGACCAGCAGTTTTCATCTCAGTTTTCATCTGCCAATGTAGTGATGATGAACTTCCAGTCTTTTTCTCCTCCTGTGCTTCATTTCACCACTGTACGTTGCGTTACGGTCTTCTTCTACCAAAGTTACCTTTAAATGAATGGACGTGTGTAATGAGAGATTGTTTGGTAACACCCCGTTAACACGTTTTTCTGTTTACTGCTTCGTTTGTTCTTGTACGTTTATTTTACACATTGTGTTAATGTGAATAAAAGTTGCTGAAATAAACAACTTAAACTAGCCAATCAGCAGGCTGCCCTTGTGAAGTATTACCCAATCGCAGCGCAGGAGGTAGGGTAGTTGGTAGACAGGTAGTATTAAAAAACACCCAGTGCCGGACTTGCATTGTGCAGAGGGGCTTAATTCTTCAGATAAAGTGGAGAAGCAGAAGATTCCGCTTGGATCCAAGAGAGTCCGGATTCTGAACTTCAGGATAAACTCTGGAGCATCTGGAGGGTGGAGGGGCTGTTCTGCGTTCAGTTTTTAGGCTGAATAAAGAGAAGGTGTGGAAAGAGTTTTACCCACCAGGGTAATCTCCTTTTGCACCAGGATGCTCATGGAGGGCCGACACCAAGTCACTGCTCCCACACATTCACTCAGGATCAAAGCTACTTAGGTGAGTCCAATCAATCTCACAGTAAAGAGTTAAGGGGCCAGTTGTGTTTGGCACCCAGAGTAACGTGTGTTCTGCAACACCCACCTCCACACACACTAGGGCTACACCTGCCCAGAGCGATGGCCAGCCCTTTCCATCATGCCCGGGGTGGCTGCTGGGGGTTAGGTACCTTGTTCAAGGCCACTTCAGTCATTAGTGTCACTTTATGGAACCGAACCAGAGACACCACTGGTCACAAGGCTGGTTCCCTAACCTCCAGCCCATGACTGCTTACAGTGCCAGTGGAGTTTGATTGGTATAGAAGTCATACATGGACATGAACCATATTGCTCAGATTAATGCTGTAATAGTCAGCCAGAGGACACGTCTGTATAGCTTTGTTTTATTTTGTTCTTTTTGTGAAAAAATTAATACAGCCTGGAATTAGGAACTGATGCCGTATGACACATGGATATGAAATCTGCCATAAGGTTAGCTAACAGTAAAGGGTTAGGCTTAGGGTTAGGGTTAGGGTTAGGGTTAGATGGGTCTCAAATTGTTTGATGAAATGAATCAGGATCTTTATTATGTCATGGTGAGAGCATGCATATATGACATATAAGAAGAGCACAGACTGTTAACAAGTATTACACTAATATACAATAAACAGAATTAATAATAATAATAATAATAATAATAAGAGTAAGGAAATGAGCTATAGAGATAAAGAGATAAGTATCTGTACTATAGAATGTGGATATTCTACATATGTATAAGTGAGTGCATAGACATATAGAGTAATCGATAGATAGATAGATAGATAGATAGATAGATAGATAGATAGATAGATAGATAGATAGATAATACAGTATAATAACCGGTACAGTGTGGACAGAAGTAAAACATATTAACTATAAATAAAAGATCAGCTGTAGATAAATATATCTCACCTATTACAATAAGGCAAATATATATCAAATATATTTTAGAAATTTATATACAAATAAACGAATATCACTCATATTATTATATAGAGTACAGTTCAGGTATGAGCTGAGTTCATGAGCTGGAGTTGGGCTTGTTCTTCTGAGGTGGCTTTGGATGAATACGTGCAGTATGAAACAGAACGCTCCTCAGTGCCGCCCAACTGCAGGGTGAAGCTCCTCCCCGGTCCAGCAGGTGGCGCTAAGTACACGTGTGCGTGTATCTCCGACTCTACTAAGCCGGAGAAGGAGACGGTCCTGCTGTGGTCAGGGCTCTGAGCTGAGCTGCCGGAGGTAGGGAGATTACTGAGCCGTGTTGATGATGTGCTGATATTTCTACACTCCATAAACACACCGGATATCTCACTAACACTCTCAGAGGAGATACTGACCTTTAACCCCGACACGCGCAGGAAGACACGGGGAGATTGACGTACAGACTGGTGTTGGTCTCTGGTTCTGGTTACTGGCAGTGTTCTGATTTAATACAGTGCCTCCTGTAGAATTTATGGTACGGTTCTAGTCACATTTTAAAAATGGTTCTACGTGCACTAAGAAAAGGTTCTGCGCTTGTCATGATGTCAAGCTTGTAACAACAGCAGAACCCTGTTTTGGAAATGGGCAACAAATGCACCATAGAACCTTCTATGGTATTAAGTCTGCTATATAGAAACCTATACAACACACCTTCCATCAATCTGTACTTTAATAATTGGGTATTAATAAGTAAAAGTTAATTATCCAGATTTTTAGCAGATACTTTTGGGCTTTTTGATTTTATGCTTATCATGAAATGTACACACACAATGTAAAGCGTAGGGAGTCTTTTAAAATCGAGTCAAAAATTAAAATGACGAAAACAGAGATATAAGATTTTGTTCCAACAGCAGTGATGTATATATTTACTTTGCATTTCTAATAGTTGCTTAATTTATTTTTTGTCTTAAGCAAATATATGTATATATATATACAGCGGTTGGACAATGAAACTGAAACACCTGGTTTTAGACCACAATCATTTATTAGTATGGTGTAGGGCCTCCTTTTGCGGCCAATACAGCGTCAGTTGGTCTTGGGAATGACATATACTGCGTCCTGCACAGTGGTCAGAGGGAGTTTAAGCCGTTCTTCTTGCAGGATAGTGGCCAGGTCACTACGTGATGCTGGTGGAGGTTCATCCTTCTTGGTGGTATGCTGACATACCCTGGAGACCGTGGCTCTTGATACATCACAAAGACTTGCTGTCTTGGTCACAGATGCGCCAGCAAGACGTGCACCAACAGTGTGTCCTCTTTTGAACTCTGGTATGTCCCATAATGTTGTGTGCATTGCAGTATTTAGAGCAGAGCTGTGCTCTTACCTGCCAACTGAACCTTCACACTCTGCTCTTACTGGTGCAATGTGCAATTAATGAAGATTGGCCACCAGGCTGGTCCAATTTAGCCATGAGACCTCCCACACTACAATGACAGGTGTTTCAGTTTCATTGTCCAACCCCTGTATATATATATATATATGTGTGTGTGTATACGTGCTGTTGTAAACAATGTGAACATATTGATAGCTCTGTGTGATATAATGGTGGTGATGAGGTGCATGAGGAAAATGAAAGTAAGGAATGTCTGCATGAAATTAGACCCAAGTTCATGAGGTCCTGAAGTCTTTAGAACCCTGGTTCGCTGTACTTTCCAAGTCAGCACTGAAAATTAGCCAGTGCTGTTGGTAGACAGTATGGGGAATGTCTGAGCTTTGAATATTTCTTTTTGGTTTTTTCTTTTTTTTGTCCTGTGTCCACTTTCATAGACTCCTCAAATGTTTATCTGCGCAGCAGGAAGACGATGCCGGGCACTGCGAGCCAGACACCAGAAACCAGGAGGAATCAAATACATGATCATGGGGCCTAGACCATGCTCCGGTAGGTGTACCAGTTACATCTCATAGACAGATGGAGAAGCACAAAGGCAAGGAGAGGACTCACCACTGCTCAGACTGCGGAAAGAGTTTTCATCGGCAGAGCACCCTCAAACGACACCAGCGCATTCACACGGGAGAGAAGCCGTATCAGTGCCCGGACTGTGGGAAGAGCTTCACCCAGAAGAGCAACCTCGGACAACACCAGCACATTCACACGGGAGAGAAGCCGCACCGGTGCTCGGAGTGTGGGAAGTGCTTCAATCGGCAGAGTCTACTCCAGCTGCATCAGCGCTTCCACACGGGGGAGAGGCTGTACTACTGCTCAGAGTGCGGGAAGAGTTTCAATCAGCACATCAATCTCCAGAAACACCTGCGCATCCACACCGGAGAGAAGCCCTACCACTGCTCCGAGTGCTGGAAGTGCTTTACTAACCAGAGCCACCTCCGAGACCACCAGCGCACTCACACGGGGGAGCAGCCCTATCACTGCTCGGAGTGCGGGAGGAGTTTCAATAGACAGAGTAGCCTCCAGAGACACAGGCGCGTTCACGGAGGAGAGAAACAGGATCAGTGCTCGGAGTACAGAGAGGATTTGGCTCTTCAGAATGTGTTCCAACGACAGTAGGTGGAAATACGGAACTGGGCTGCTTTGTGTGGAGGCAGAACGTTCAGGGACAGGTGGGAAGGGTTAGACTTGAGCGTGTTAGAATGAACAGAAACTGTAACTGTGTTGGGAATTTGGTAAAAGAGACTTGCTGTAGACGTAGGGTAGGGTAGGGGTGGGCGATATGGTGAACCCGCTATATCATGATAATTCAGTACCTCATATGCATTGTGGTATTTAGTAACAGCTGCCACCAGAAGAAGGTGTGGGAGTGCGGTGGTGTTGGGAAGGAAGATAAAGGTGACCAGGATCAATAACTGATGATAAATTTAGACTGATATGATCAATATTTATTTAGCTACACATACAGAAGTCTGTCTCTCAGTATGGCGTCGGGCCGCCGTGTTGGCTAACCCAACACGTCAGACGTCTCGGTATGGAGCTGTAGAGGTTCCTAATGGTGTCCTGTGATAATCCATCCCATGCTGCTTGAATATCCTCACACAGTTCCTGGAGATGGTGCGGTAGGGGTGGAGGTGGAGTGACACCAGGCCCTCTGGACGTGTGACAACACACCGTCCATCTTGGTGCTGACCACGGTGCCTCCACACACGGATTCGTTGGGCGTCTCCACCAAGACTAAAGCGGGACTCGTCACTGAAGATGACCCGCTGCCATTCTGAGTCACTCCATGACAGTCTGGTACGACACCACTGCAGTCTTTGGTGACGGTGACGTGGTGTTAAGGACAGTCGTGGTAACGGTCTGTGTGATCAGGTTAGCGCTTTGTGACCGTGTATCACTATACTGATCAAATTTAATATCTCCATCCCTACATGGAGGCAAATGTAGCTAAGAAGTACTGGGACCGTAAACCCTGCCAGACCGCCATCGTGGAAATCGCATGCCTGCTAAAACACTAGTCTTCACTGTGTCAGGACAGGAAAGGCACACTTAGCACAGTGCCATTAGACACTACATCGACCAGCTTGCCCCCAGATACAGGCATATAAGTGACACCCATGCAGCTTGTTTTCATCCATGAAGCCCCTTCGTGCTCAAGTGCTTGTCTTTTAGCATACAGAGTTCTCTCTGGTTGGGTTTCTGATATTAGTTATGGGGGTGTGACTGGATGTGGTGCAGATTTTAAGTTATTCTCGTGTGCTTGGTCTTGTAAAATATAAAACTTGTTTTTCTAATAAACAAAGAAATGGGATGTACTGTTTTTATTTTTACTTTTTTAAAGTTTTACATGTTAATTATTGTAGTAGATTATCTGGAACGAGAGTTTGGTTGAGAATTTCGTGATTGGTGATTTGGCCCACTTGAGCTAAATTCTCTAGTTCTTTCAGGATTGATGGCTAAACGTATGTGTGGACTCATCATTCCTCATTACTGTAAGTTTACAGCTATATCCATAGATGTC
Organism: Prochilodus magdalenae; assembly: GCA_024036415.1. NCBI lineage: Eukaryota > Metazoa > Chordata > Actinopteri > Characiformes > Prochilodontidae > Prochilodus > Prochilodus magdalenae. The sequence goes on along the minus strand of JAMWET010000090.1, from coordinate 8,256 downwards.
CTATGTTATAAGGAATAAGACTTGTTTAATATTTATTCAATTCTTTTTTTTTTTTCTTTTTTTTTTTTTTAGGTGTTTTGGCCCACCTAGATTATTGCCCTGTTTTTAAATCTCCTTAAGCACAGTTTAAATGTGTACACCCTGTAATGTCAGAAAACAGATCAAGACAAATATTACAAACAGCTGAAAGAAAAAAACCTGAAAGGGACCAGGCCTGATATAAAAGGATTTAGTCCAAAATGTTCTTGCTGATTCAAAAATAAACTAAACCAACTTGCAGAATCATGAAAGTAACTAATAAAGGAACAATTAGTCAATTGGACCGATATTTTGTCTAATATGCTGTCTAACTGCCAACAAGGTGCCCAGAAAACACTTAGCGAAACACGAGTGGACTGCCAACTTTGCCATTAATGGGCTTCTTCCTATCCGGGGAGGTAATGATAGCGCTGGAGGACAGGGGAACTGAAGCACAGTAGAAGCCAGTGGACTGTATGTTTTGCCTAGTAGTAGTAGTATTAGTAATATTATAGCCATAAATAAACTTTCATAAATATTCTTCTTCACATTTATAATACACATTTATAAAATACATTTATTTGTTACATTATTTGTTATATAAAATAAAAAATGTAAGACGTATAGAAACAACACTACGAAATTTATAATTTTATTTATTTAATACAATGCAAGTCGGTGGCATGAAACGCAGGGGGCGTGGTTTGCCGGAATACGTGCAGGATGAAACAGAACGCCAGGGTGAAGCTCCTCCCCGGTCCAGCAGGTGGCGCTAAGTACACGTGTGTGTGTATCTCCGACTCTTCTAAGCCGGAGAAGGAGACGGTCCTGCTGTGGTCAGGGCTCTGAGCTGAGCTGCTGGAGGTAGGGAGATTACTGAGCCGTGTTGGTGATGTGCTGATCATTTCTACACTCCATAAACACACCGGATATCTCACTAGCACTCTCAGAGGAGATACTGACCTTTAACCCCGACACGCGCAGGAAGACACGGGGAGATATAGACCAGACCGGTGTTGGTCTCTGTGTTTGGTTCTGGTCAGTGGCAGTGTTTGGAGTTAGTACAGTGTCTCCTGTTCATGTGTACATGTTTATAGAGTTTACAGTATTTAATTTGTGTGGTAAGGAATGTTCTTAGCTGCACTCCGGTTCTCCTAGGGTTCTTTAGTCGAGGTAGTGGTTCTGTTTAGAACTTGGTTGTGTTGGAGTGTTTCAGGAGTGATTGGTTCTTTGCGTGGTGAACTGGTTCTCCAGACTGATGGAGAATGTGCTGGTCCAGTGTCAAGCTTGCAACATCTGCAGAACCCTCAAAAAGGTTCTGTACAGAACCATGTACTCACTTTCTCACACATGGTGTGAGTTGGACCCTTACTTATTTACTGAATTCATTTACTGGAGGACGGAAGTGGGTGATGAAAAATGTGGTATGCTTTGTCTAATGAAAAGTGGTATTTTGTCTAATATGCTGATTATCTGCCACCCAGAAGATGCCGAGCAACGCTCCAGTGGACCAGCAAATTTGCCATAGCGGGTCAACAGTGGTCCATCATGCCCCTCCTATCAGGGATGGTACACAGACTGACACTACAAGTAAGAGCAAATGTCTATGCATGGGTATACACAACATATGCATGGGTTTATGTGGGGGTGTGGGTGTGTGGGTGTGTGGGTGTGTTGTGCATGTAGGTAGACAGACAGACAGATAGAGGCCAAATAATATTCATATCCTTCCAATTTTGTCAAGAACATGGTTTGTTCTGAACCAAAGGGAAAACCAATCCAAAAGATTTTTCTTATATTATTATATTTATTATAATATTTGAACACTTTTTTTTTACCAATGTTTATTTCTCATTTTATAGAATATAGACCTTGTTTTTTTTTTTTTTATTTGCAAATTTAAAATATTATGTCCAGACAAAAACAAATGAATGGCATGGACCAAATAAAGGCCCTTGTCCTAATTTTGAAGCACAGCTGGATCTTTCTGTAGCGCTGAATGAGATGCCTACCTCCCTTGATGGGTAATTCATCCTGCTTCAGTAAAATGCTCCAGTTCTCTCAGGGTTAATGGACGAACTCTTGACTCCTCATTTCCAGTGTTGGGACTATGTTATGACTAGAACGTCAGAGTGTATGTTCACCTTACTTGGATTTCTGGATTTATTACTAACCGGGGGCAGTCTTGGGCTGGAGGTTAGGGAACCAGCCTTGTGACCGGAGGGTCGCCGGTTCGGTTCCCTGAACTGACAGTAACGACTGAGGTGCCCTTGAGCAAGGCACCTAACCCCCAACTGCTCCCCGGGCGCAGTGGATAGGCGTGGTAAGTGTTCTCACTGCCCCCTAGTGGGTGTTTCACTTCACAGATGGGTTAAATGTGGAAGACTTGTAAATTTCCCCACTGCGGGATCAACAAGGAACTAAAATCTTGAAATCTAATTAAACATGATCAGTTCAAACCATAGTCAAACTTAGTCTAACTAAACTAACACCACACGAGCAGTTCTTTTATCAGTTACATGCAGAAAAAACATATTTTGATGGAATTTATTGCAATAATATAATAAAGTTAGCAGACAAATGACACATGACATGTATATTTGAGTGAAGGTTTGATGCATCCTACATTAAGATCTGACTTTCTCTTTGTTCCTAGTTTTCAGATGTTCTCCACAATGCATGTCAGGGATGCTCGGAGAAAGAGCAAGCCTGACGGCTGAAGTCAGCCAGGATTAAATTCGGGAATATGGCGTCGAAGACAAGCTGCAGCAGTCCGAAGAAAATCTCTGGTACATTTCAAAAGGGAATGCAGAAAACCAGTGCTAAGCAGAGAGCTCACCACTGCTCGGTGTGTGGCAAGGGCTTTACCCATCAGAGCAGTCTCAAAATACATCAGCGCATGCACACTGGAGAGAAGCTGTATCACTGCTCGGACTGCGGAAGGAGTTTTAATCGGCGGAGAACCCTCCAGCAGCATCAGCACATCCATACGGGAGACAAGCCGTATCGGTGCCCGGAGTGCGGAAAGAGCTTTACTCAACAGAACAATCTCAAAATCCACCAGCGCACCCACACGGGCGAGAAGCCGTACCACTGCACGGACTGCGGGAAGAGTTTCAACCGCCACAGCACTCTCCAGCAGCATCAGCAGATTCACACCGGGGAGAAGCCGTATCAGTGCTTGGAGTGCGGGAAGAGCTTTCATCGGCAGAGCCACCTTCAGCAACACCGGCGCATCCACACGGGCGAGAAGCCCTTTCAGTGCTCCGAGTGCGGGAAGAGCTTTACCCAACAGAGCAACCTTCAGCAACACCAGCACATCCACACCGGAGAGAGGCCGTACGAGTGCTCCGAGTGCGGGAAGACTTTTAATCGGCATAGTCTCCTTCAGCTGCATCAGCGTTTCCACACCGGAGAGAAACTGTACTACTGCTCCGCGTGCGGGAAGAGCTTTAATCAGCAGAGTAACCTCCAACAGCATGAGCGCATCCACACCGGAGAGAAGCCGTACCACTGCTCCGAGTGTTGGAAGAGCTTTACCAATCAGAGTCACCTCCAAGATCACCAGCGCATCCACACCGGAGAGAAGCCGTACGAGTGCCCGGAGTGTGGGAGGAGTTTTAACCGGCAGAGTAGCCTCCAGAGACACCAGCGCGTCCACAGAGGACAGAAACCCTATTAGTGCTTGGCGTGGCTGCCGGCATATGGGTGCCCTAAGACTGAGCGAGGACATGAGCGGAGGCTAGCTTAAATTATATAGCACTTGTATTTACTTTCTTTGTTCAGTAGTAGTTCACTCTAAGGTCCAGTCCCATTCCTTATTTTTACCCCTACCCCATGTTTCCAAGGGGGTTGAAATCTTCCCCCTATGAAATGGGACAACCCCTAAGAACCGGACACATCATCAGTTGTCCTCAGCGGCTTTTACGTAAACAGACATTCATTCACAACTTCAGTTTTACACATCAAGTCACCGAATAGAAAAGAGCGCCAACAGAAAACGACGTGACCGAGTTTGCCACTTTGGTTTTGTGTTGGAGCTCCATGGCTAACGTGTAATGGAAGCCTGTACAGCACCAGTCTGCCATTGTGCAAACTGAATCTCCAAACTGCCACACATCAGTCTTTATTGGAAAACTCATGTATGTATTAAACAGCTTTGGCAAATGAAGAAATGTACTAGCTCAAGAGAACTCATATACCAGAGCTCTCTGGTAGACGCTCTTCTGGGTCTGTAGGACGCCTACAGTACGGTGGCTGGAAACAGAAACTGAACACTACTAATAAAGCATGATCTGATTACCATCAACCCCGAATCAGTCAAACTCAGTCTAACTAAACTAACCTCACACAAGCAGCTGCACGTTTCATATCTCTTATTGAGCACATTGAGCAATGGATCTTCTCAAGCGTTAGTGTGAACCATGCCTGAACCATGCAAGATCTTAGAACATGTGTTATAGAGACGTTTCAAACTGGAAAAGGCTAAAGCATTGCTAAAGAGCTGAATCTACAGGGGTTGGACAATGAAACTGAAACACCTGTCATTTTAGTTTGGGAGGTCTCATGGCTAAATTGGACCAGCCTGGTGGCCAATCTTCATTAACTGCACATTGCACCAGTAAGAGCAGAGTGTGAAGGTTCAGTTAGCAGGTAAGAGCACAGTTCTGCTCAAAATACTGCAATGCACACAACATTATGGGACATACCAGAGTTCAAAAGAGGACACACTGTTGGTGCACGTCTTGCTGGCGCATCTGTGACCAAGACAGCAAGTCTTTGTGATGTATCAAGAGCCACGGTATCCAGGGTAATGTCAGCATACCACCAAGAAGGACGAACCTCCACCAGCATCACGTAGTGACCTGGCCACTATCCTGCAAGAGGAATGGCTTAAACTCCCTCTGACCACTGTGCAGGACGCAGTATATGTCATTCCCAAGACCAACTGACGCTGTATTGGCTGCAAAAGGAGGCCCTACACCATACTAATAAATGATTGTGGTCTAAAACCAGGTGTTTCATTTTCATTGTCCAACCCCTGTACATCCCTGTTGCTGTTCTAAGGGCTTTATAAATAATTTAAAAATCTATTTCAGAATTTACTGTGTTTGTCTTAGTAGTATTTTGTAATATTTAATGTAATTTGCACACCATGTTATACGTATATATGTACAAGTACAGCAGTTAAAGATATAGAAAATATATTTGTGTTTAATAAGAATATTTGGCTTTTAATATGGCCAAGTCTGTGGGAACAACAGGTTATTCAGTTTAGGGTACTTTTTAATTTTTCCTACCCGACACTGTGGACGTTGACTTGGTGTACTTAATAAAAGGTGTGAAAAGCACAATGGTTTCTCTGTTATTAGTTTACGATTATGTCAGACTACGTCTGTCTGTCGCGACTGGGATCAGACCATGTTTTATTAGTATTCATATTCAGTATATCATATTCATTAGAAGTCCAGGTAGTTCTAAAAGTTTCACTTACATCAACTTTGTATGATGTTTTTTCTCCTCATGGTAAAGGTGATTGTGCCATATGAAGGGATTTGTGATTAAAACCATACGCCATATTTGCTAACAATTTTACCAGTAGTGGTGATGTGGCCTCCGGCAGTGGGTTCCCCATCCATGTGAAAGTGAACGAACACTGGTATCGGTGGCTTTTCGAAGCACTGGGTCTGACTGAAAGTGACTGTTATAAGGGGTGGACATAGAGATCAATGTAATTGGGTTTATTTTTGTTTATGGGCCAGTCCAAATCTCTATTTCATTAGTTCTCTTTGGGGATTTTAGCATGCATTTACTTTCCGTTGTGTTTTTATGTTTCTCCTTAGGCTAGCAGTTATCTGAATGTACTGACCTGTTGATCACTTCTACCCATTTTCATCAGATCTGTTGTTTCCTTTTTATTGTAATTTAAACATGAAACTTTTCCTTTTCCTTTGGTGGGTTCTGTAGATTTTTGTGCAGGTAAAAGCCCAAAGTACCTGCCACCTATTCCAAACTGTCTGAAACACTTCATTGGAAATTCCATCCCTTTTTTGTTACAAGGTCACATAATCAAATTCAGTCTGACATAATGGAAACATGACACATAGATGGACTAAAAGGAGTGTGCTAGAAATATGTATTATATTCCAAAGGCTCATGTGTAAAAAGGTAAACATAAACAGATATATTCATCACAATGTGTTTCCATAAACAGGACAGTACAAGTTATGTATTTTATTTGCTTAGTAATGGGTAAGATATTAACACTGTGCAGTAAATATGTACTGTAATGTAGATTAGATTTTGCTAGAACATTGGATAACAGATTTCTTAATATGATAATAAATCCGTAAAACTCTACACAGTAAAACTCTGCCATCCAAGTGAGCAGCAGCTCACCTTAACTTCAACAACGTACTTCGGTTATTCTGTGCCTGCTGCATGTGGTTGGATATCGTCGCTGTCTAATGAAAACGTGTATTTCCATTTTTACTTTTACGCATAGTTTGACCACAGCAGCTGCTGTTTACACTGTGTAAAAATCTCATGATAAATGGACCAACAGAAACGGCCCAAAGGTGCTTAGAAAGACGTCTGGTTCCATTAAAGTTAAATTAGTGTTTTGTCCTCTCCTGTAAAGTAGCCCTGTTGAAGACACTTGTTTTTCTTTGGACAGCGACAATATAGTATTTAAGTTATATTAGATACATACCTAACACAGTCTACCAAACGCGAGGGCTCTAATCTACACTAACATGAAACGCAGGACTAAAGATCTACATGTACATGCCTGTTGCTGTTGTAAGGGCATATGCTTTTCAAAAACCAAAAAAATTCATTTTCAGCATTTAATGTGTTTGTCAAGTAATAAATGTATATATATATAAATAAATATAAAACGTGCCAACTCAATCTAATAATTATATTCCTAGATCACATTCACTAATAAAGAAAAAGGTTCATTTACTACTTTAAGATAATTAAAAGGCAAATGATAATTAGAAACGTGTATTAGTAAATACTGTAAATATCTGATTAGAAAAAAATATTAAAATATTTTATAATTAACATCACATCAAACAATGTTAAATATTAATTAGTATTAATTAGTTTACCTTATTAAGTGCAGAAAGCAGAGAAAGCAGGGCCAGTATTACTGACAGTGAGTTTATCTGAAGGTTTTATGGGCATGAGACTCCTGCCAGCCAGGGGCCAATGCTTAACCTGATCTATTGTAGTATTACCCTTCTGCGATTCCACGGCCTGTCTTCATTCCTGCATAAACAGAAAGAAGGCTGAGCCGAGTTTCCACCTTACAATATGAACTGTCCACTGGAGAGTAGCTCCACTCCCAGATCCTGCAGATCATTGTTAGTGAGGTCCAGCTCTCTAACAGCAGTTGCTTCTGACAGTAGCACTGACTGCAGCCTGTCACACCGTACAGAAAAAGACATTCTTGCTCTGTTGACTTACCATTAAAATGACGTCCAAATTGTAAGGCAGTTTGCTAACTTCAAATTAAAAATGCTACTCACAGACAAACAAGATATTAAAAACAGCAACTTAACATTTAAATATAACACTGTATACAGAATTCACATTTCCACATGGTGCATTTCAGATTTATTCAAAGAACAACTAGCATGAACATGTAATGTTTTAAATAAGGGTACACAAAAAAACAAACAGTCTTAGATTAATACAGATTCATGTAAGAGAAAAGGTAAGTATAGAATAAGCCACGCCTACAGCAAAAAGGAACTAATAGCAAAATGCCAGTGATATTTTTTCCAAAGCCTCTGTTTAATTTATGACTGAAAAATACATATATATATATATATATATATATACATATATATATACATACATACATACATATACACCCAAAACATTACAGCTATTTATACCTTAATGACGGAATGAATGAATAAATGAATGAATGAATGAAAACTTTAATACAGCATTAACATATTAACAATATTCACAATACCAATAACTGAGCATTTGCTACATACCTGTATGTCGGAGTTTCCCTTCTTCCCTAATTAACATTGAGGAAAAGGTTAAGAAAACTCAAAAACTTGCGATGTGAGTGAATAAGAAAGGTGAAGAAGTATAATCAGACAGCTACTTCTGCTATATTCCCACAGCTGGGAAAGTTCTGGATCCAACTAAACGAGGTCCCCACTAAGTGAGTAAGTCCCCAGTATACTGTACAGTGCTGCACAGACTAGCTTT
>JAMWET010000089.1:0-16404 GCA_024036415.1 Prochilodus magdalenae | reverse complement strand
ATTCCTTCATTGGTGTAAGAACTGTAACACAGCTAGCACCTGCAGATTCTCCTCTTCTCTTTCTCACCACAAGGAAAGATCTAGAACGGTAACTGAGTAGTTCTTTGGATCCAGATCTGTTTAATCAATGAGAAGCTTTAGGCTAGATTTAGGCTAGTATAGCTCTGGTTAAGGTTCAGGCTAGTATAGCTCTGGTTCAGGTTCAGGCTAGTATAGCTCTGGTTCAGGTTCAGGCTAGTATAGCTCTGGTTCAGGTTCAGGCTACTATAGCTCTGGTTAGGGTTTCAGGCTAGTATAGCTCTGGTTCAGGTTTAGGCTAGTATAGCTCTGGTTCAGGTTTAGGCTAGTATAGCTCTGGTTCAGGTTTAGGTTAGTATAGCTCTGGTTAGGGTTTCAGGCTAGTATAGCTCTGGTTCAGGTTCAGGCTACTATAGCTCTGGTTAGGGTTTCAGGCTAGTATAGCTCTGGTTAGGGTTTCAGGCTAGTGTAGGTGAGGTTAGGGTTTAGGTTAGTATAGTTCTGGTTAGGAAACAAATGTGTGTCTGTGTACCACGTTTTTCTCGCATTGTGGGCACCAAAACGAGGACATGTACTCCACGTGGTAGGTATTTTAGACAGATCAGAAGCTGGTACCCAAAATATAAATCATTAAAGGGTCAGTGTTAGGTTAAAGGGCAGGGTTAGGGTCAGGGTAAGGGTGAAGGTTAGGCTAGTATAGATGGGGTTAAAGTTCAGGTAAGTCTCCAGGAAATGAATTGAAGTCGAAATGGCCCCACAACTCACAGAAACAAACATGTGTGTGTGTGTGCATTGGTGTGCGAGTGTGGCGGGATGTGGAGTTTCAGATTCCAATGCAAATGTACAGCAGTAAATTACAGTTCAGAGAAAACGGCAGCATGAACCCCAACAAACCATGCAGATGATCTCAGATGCTATTTTTACTTTTATTCTCTCTTTGATCGCTCCTGAAATGAACGAGCAGAATGATCAGTCCCTCACCAAACCGGCTTAATCACGTGCTTCATTTTATTTTGGATAAACTCATATTTATAGTTACTCATTTCCATTTTGGAGTTTAATATCACTCTGTGTTGTGTTGAACACCCATGCTGCTTTGTGATTGGTCACATTTCGGACTCTGGAGCTTTAGCTAAGTCAAATAGAAATAAAGAACTGTGCTGATGGATGCTGGATTAAGAATCTCCACTGAAGTCCTACAAGTTACTCAGAACTTCAGCAGTTTTGATCTAGGCTACTCTACCCAGCTCTGGGTGTTTCCAGTAAAGTGGCCAGTAAGTAGTAACACAAGGTATGCGTGTCTAATAAAGTTGAATGGTAAGTAGAAGCACATGAAGGTGTTTCTAATAAAGTGGCCAACGAGAGGAAGTACAAGGTCAGTGTTTCCAGAGATGGCTAGTAACCAGTTCTATTTACTCAGGTACATGTACTTCAGTAACCTGGAAGAACCTCAGGTACTTTTATATGAAGGTATTTTTACTGGTGTCAGTTTTTCACCCAGATATCAATAGTATTATTCCAGTATTAATTTACTCTACTGTATCTAGTGGTATGTCTCCCTGACCTGCCAGATAACGATAGTGTTTATTATAAGGCTCCTCCAGGCACTGTTTACCACTGATACTGCACTCACATCTACAAGCCTCAGCACTCCAATCCAACCTCTCATAGGACTGAACACAAAACCTGAGCACATTAAACTCCGTCGGGAGCAGTAAGACACCAGTGCTCAGTGACTGTGAGCTGTGTTCAGGTTCTCAAAGCGTCTCAGAGCCACACTCAGCATGTTATCCTCATCTTTAAGCCTCGAGGAGACCCAGAAAGCCCTGGTAGATACCATCACAGTCGGTCTAAACAGATCTCAGCCAGCGTTACAGTCCAGTCTTCCTCAGTTCGCTAACAGAGAGCCCTCAGTACAGTAGTCAGCTGACACCAAGTGTGATAAGTAGTGTGTCGGTGTACAGTAACTCAGTAGGTGTAATGGTATTAAAGGTGGTTCACTAAAGGTTTTACTACAGAGAAGCAATGTCATGTTGCGTGTCACTGTGTTTCACAGCCGTGATTGTATTTCAGTTTGATCCTAATTCCTCTGCTTAGTTTGGGTATTAATAATAACCCACCCCTGATTCCTACATCACTGTGGTTCACTGAATAATGGATTAATGAATGAATGAATGAATGAATGAATGAATGAATGATATTTCATGACTTAAAATTTCCAACAGCTCACACGTTTTCATTGTCAGTGTTGTTAAATAATTAAACAGACAGGCCCATAAAAAAACAGGTGTGTGTGTGGGGGGGGTGTTAGAGTACACTGCCTTAGAGTTCACTGGCATTAGAGCACACTAGCATTACAGAACACTGGCATAAGAGTCCACTGGCATTAACAATTAGCACCCACTGGTGTTAGAGTCCACTGGCTTTAGAGACCGCTGCATTAGAATCTCTTGCTGTCAGATCCCAGTGGAATTAGAGTGGAGTTCTGAGCTCGTTACTCATTGGTGACAGGCTGTGTGTAGCTGGCTAACTGAAAAGCACCTACAAGTGAACTATCCAAATGTTACCACAGCTGGGGTCCCAGTCAGACTGAGGTCTCTTCCTGGCGTTTCAGCAGTCAGAAAGACTCATTATGTTTATAATATATTTAAAAATATATATAATGACATTCAATAACAACAATTTGCTCTAATCTACAGGTATAGACTGGACCGTGGCTGAAGATGAATAGACAGCGTACGTTGTTTGCCTTGATTTTGCTCCTTGTGGTACTCACCATCCTCTGGATCCTAAAATATGGCCCAAATATCTTTATTGGAGAACCGATTGTTCCAAACACGGACTTCAAAAACGATAGTGAACCCTTACAGGATTCCATAACTCCCATTAAACACACGGAACATTTGATGGTGTCGGCGTTCATCGACCACAGATTCAGCAAGGCCATACGGGTCATCAGCATAATCAGAAGAGACAAACTGCAGCCTCTGTACTGCAGCTACTGCGTCGGGTCCTTCTGCCGGACTGTTGATGCGAAAGTGATCATACACAGTGATCATTTTGGCTTCTCGTTTGCAGCTACAGATGTTCTGTGTCGGGGGCCCAACACGAAGGCTGCAACCAAGGTAGCTATCACCGCCACCGCACCCAACAAGTCAGGCGAGCTTTACCAGTTTCAGGATGATGATCATGTCAACTTCCTTCCGATTCGGAACACGGTGGCGAAGAACACCTTCAAGTACAAATTCACCGTCTGCATATCCAGCCTTTTCGGGGCCTACAACAACGTTCTGCAGTTCGTCCAAACCCTAGAGATGTACAAGCTTCTGGGTGTGGAGCATGTAGTGATCTACAACACCAGCTGTGGTCCTGACCTGGAGAAGCTCCTACAGAAGTACCAGGAAGAAGGATTTCTGGAGATCGTTCCGTGGCCTATAGACCAGTTCCTTACCCCGTCGCCAGGATGGAACGCGAAGGATTTTGGCGGAGAGCTCCACTACTATGGGCAGTTGGTGACCCTCAATGAGTGCATTTACAGACACATGTACCAGTCTAGATACGTTCTGCTGAACGACATCGATGAGATCATCATGCCTTATCAACACCCTGACCTCCCGTCACTGATGCAGAGTCCTCAGCTGATGGACGACTCTGTGGGTGTATTTCTCATCCAGAACCCCATCTTTCCCTACACACAGTTCGAGGACAACGGGACGTTCAAAAGACCCCAATGGAAGGATATACCCGGCGTCAATATCATGGAGCACATCTACCGAGAACCTGATAGGCCGTTTGTCTACCCCCCAAGCAAGATGATTATCAACCCAAGGAAGGTGGTGCAAACCTCAGTGCATTCCCCCCTCATCAATCTGGGAAACGTCTACAAGGTCCCTTTCGAGCTGTGTCACATTGTTCATGTCAGAGTTCCATTGCAGGGCCGTCTCTCCAAACAGCAGTTGATTGTTGACAACAGAGTCTGGGACTTTAATCAAACACTGGTAAAGAATGTTGACCGGGCCCTGCGACGTTCAGGTTTACTAAAGTAGACTGTTTGATGTGTTGTAGATGTATACCAGACTTTCAGATCTGTGCAGTGTTCCAGTTGGCTGGGTTTTATTTCATGATTATTTTTTAAAATATTGATGGAGGGAGCATGGGAGGGGAACAGTGGGGGAAATATGAGTCTCCCAGGTCCTGGGTGCAGACTCTATAACGGCGCTGTAGTTTGGAATTCTGGGCAGGTCTTGGGATTAAAGCTGGTGTCAGATATTCAGCAGATAAGAGCTGGGGAATCTCACATCAGAATTCGCCAATACATAAATCAGAACTCTACAATACATAACTGAGACCCCAAATTCTATCATGTGGTTATATGGGGGCGGTGTTTGGATGGAGGAGGTTAATGGGTGGATTGTTGTGTTCCTACCAATGTTGTGCCCAAGACTACACATTTGTGCTGAATCATTTGTATGGTGTTCCAGTCACTTCCATGGCCACAGGTGTATAAAACCAAACACCTATAGTCCAACAGTTCAACGTCAGTGGGATTATAACACAGTGGGAGTGAATGGGAATGACAGCAACTCAGCCAGAAACTAAAATGACAGAGCAGGGTCAGCGGTAGTGCACAGAGGTCACCAACTTTCTACAGAGTCCATCGCTACATTATTGTTATTGTGGAGATCAAAGGCTGTGGTGATATCAGAATAAACTTTTCACGGTGAGAAACACAACACAGAGTTTTATGGTCCACTGGTGGTCGTGGTATGCCTGTCCACAGGTTACTCGTGGTGCCGTGACCCTCCTGGATTCTGAGATCATCGCTGGCTGCCTGACGAGCCTACCTCCCCTGCCTGGCGTGTGCTGTGTGTGAGTCTTCACCCAGGGGACAGATGTTCTCTCCTTTCCAGTGAATTCACATTAATTCAGTCATGTAGGTATTTATACCTGTACAGCAGATATTAATGTCACACGGGGGTATCTATTCTATGAGTCTGAGTGAAGGGGTGGCATGGAGTGGTCAGGGGTGGCATGGGGTGGTCAGGGGTGGCAGCAGAGCCACCCTTCTGGAAGCTTAGTCCCCAGCTAGGGTAAGAGAACCTGCCCCCCTTTTTGTGTTTCCTGTGGTAGTTTATAAGAGTGTTTACTAAGGGGGTTTATAGGAGTGTTTACTGAGGGGGTTTATAGACTAACGTCTCCTGTGGTAGTTTATAGGAGTGTTTACTGAGGCTGTTTATAGACTAACGTCTCCTGTGGTAGTTTATAGGAGCGTTTACTGAGGGGGTTTATAGACTAACGTCTCCTGTGGTAGTTTATAGGAGCGTTTACTGAGGGCGTTTATAGACTAACGTCTCCTGTGGTAGTTTATAGGAGTGTTTACTGAGGGTGTTTATAGACTAACGTCTCCTGTGGTAGTTTATAGGAGCGTTTACTGAGGGGGTTTATAGACTAACGTCTCCTGTGGTAGTTTATAGGAGCGTTTACTGAGGGCGTTTATAGACTAACGTCTCCTGTGGTAGTTTATAGGAGCGTTTACTGAGGGTGTTTATAGACTAACGTCTCCTGTGGTAGTTTATAGGAGCGTTTACTGAGGGGGTTTATAGACTAACGTCTCCTGTGGTAGTTTATAGGAGCGTTTACTGAGGGGGTTTATAGACTAACGTCTCCTGTGGTAGTTTATAGGAGTGTTTACTGAGGCTGTTTATAGGAGCGTTTACTGAGGGGGTTTATAGACTAACGTCTCCTGTGGTAGTTTATAGGAGTGTTTACTGAGGGCGTTTATAGACTAACGTCTCCTGTGGTAGTTTATAGGAGTGTTTACTGAGGGTGTTTATAGACTAACGTCTCCTGTGGTAGTTTATAGGAGTGTTTACTGAGGGGGTTTATAGACTAACGTCTCCTGTGGTAGTTTATAGGAGCGTTTACTGAGGGCGTTTATAGACGAATGTGTCCTGTAGTCCAGGGTTTAGACACTAATATATTTTTTAAATGATGATTGTGTTCCTCGTGCCACTGTAGTAGAAAGAATATGTAAATAAAATGGACAGGGAAAGTGTTTAAATATTCAGGTTCCATTGTCTACTGTCACTCTGTATGAAGAACTACGGCAGACGGCGTTCACCGGTTTAATCTTTAGGCTAACGGACGTTCTACTGAAACTACCCTGGCCTGTTCAGTGGAATAATCCGCTTACCGTAAGTTCACTATTCCATCTGTAAATGTTCAGCAGCTAGTAATAAGCCAACGCAGTAAACGGAGCCTGGAGCTTTAAAACCGAAACTAACTTCCACCTCATGTCGGAGACCCCAGATGACGTTACAGGGTCCTCCTCTCCTGCTGAGGACACTTCTACAAACTAACGGACGGGTGAGGTAAGAAGGAAGTAAAGTGTGCGGCAGCAGGAGGTGGGGTTTAGCGTGCGCAGTGTGGAGTAAAGGAGCAGCAGGGGGTTCCAGTAAGAGCAGGTAACTAAAAGGTGGGCTGTCCTCTGAATATGCCGTCCGGCTGATTCCCAGCTCAGTCTGCTGCTGCTGGCCTGTTCGTGGAGGTGGTAAACAGAGACCCGGGACGGACCTGAGCTCTCACTGATCCGACTGCGCCGTACAGGTAGAGTACATGGTCTTACAGTGCTCCAGGAGGGTCAGTGTGCGCATCGGTGCTTCATTGATGTGCTCAGTTCTTCAGAAACCCCACGAGCTCCAGAGTCACGTGATTATCCCGGTTTTCCCGTATTTAAGTTAAACCCCGGAAACCACGGCGCTCGACGGGCTTCCTTCCTAAAACCGATTAGTCGATTAATTAGAAATGAAATAAAAGCAGATCGAGGCGAATCTCCCCATTTCTCTGCGGCTCGTGTACGGGCCGAAACTGAAAGCACGAACCGGAGGAAACGGCCCGACAGGGAGCGCGCGCACACGCCAGCATGGCGGACTAACGGGGCAGCGGGTAGCGTTCTAGCCTGCTCTCACCACATTAACCCTAGAACACCAACGAGCAGCGAGGGAGCGGGTGTTCATGTAGTGGTGTGTCTGTGAGGACCTGTATAGGTTAGTATGAGATGTTTGGTAAGGTGGGTACAGTTATACAGAAATCAATAGAGCTCTATGGATGACCTCACAAATACAGTAAACAAATACACACAAAACTGTGTGTGTGTGTGTGTGTGTGTGTGTGTATTTGCCAGGTTTATGCCACATTCCGGGGACCAAAGCTTGGGCATATACACACTTTTAAGGACGCTGGTTCCTACTGTGTAAATTTGTAAGGTCAGGGTCTTTCCTTGTGGTGAGAGAAGATGAGAGAAGTGTCTGCAGCTGATAAGCTAGCCAGCTAGCGAGCACCTAGCTAACATTAGCACTCACTGGCACTGGCACTATTTTCAGATCTCCTGATAAGGGCTTGTGGGTTTTAGAGGGTGTTCCTGGTTATGAACCCACATCTCCATGCTCCTGCTGTTAGCTGTTTTATGTGCTGCCCAGGTAAAGCGTAAAACAACCAGCCCTGCCTACATAGCTCCTCTTTAGCATGTGGCTGACAGTGCTAGGAACCCGGAAATGAAGATGTGGGTTCGTAGCGAGAGACACCTTATGAAACAGACAGACTGTTTTGAGATCTGTAAGTAGACCTTTTGGATTTTGGGGGAGCTAACGTTACCTAGGTTATGTATGTAGGTTTGTTTCTTCTTTGTGTAAGAACTGTAACTCAGCTGAGCACCTGCAGACTCCCCTCTTCTCTTTCTCACCACACGGAAAGATCTAGAACGGTAACTGAGTAGTTATTTCCCAGTAAACATTTTAACCACTTGAAACTTTGAAACAACGCTGAAACCACGTATCTGACTTGATTTAAACACATCCACAGACCGCCATCGTTTACTGGGTTGGATCCAGATCTGTTTAGACCATGAGAACCTCAGTTAGTACAGAGTAGGGTAGGAGCCACATGAGGGTCGACATGTCTTGGCTTGATTAGGAGATAGCTCTGGTTAAGGTTTAGATGAGTCTCCTGGAAATGAATGGTAGTGTATGTAATGGCCCCATAATTCACATTGTGGGAACCAAAACCTGGTCCTATATTTACACTGTCTTCATTTCCGGGTTCCTAGCACTGTCAGCCACATGCTAAAGAGGAGCTATGTAGGTAGGGCTGGTTGTTTTTGCTTTAACTGGGCAGCACATAAAACAGCTAACAGCAGGAGCATGGAGATGTGGGTTCATAACCAGGAACACCCTCTAAAACCCACAGATCGTATCAGGAGATCTGAAAATAGTGCCAGTGCCAGTGAGTGCTAATGTTAGCTAGGTGCTCGCTAGCTGGCTAGCTTATCAGCTGCAGACACTTCTCTCATCTTCCACCCTTATCCATCCATCTACCATGTAAATAATTACATTTAAAGATCTGAGTAATGTTAGGGTCAGGGTTTGGGTTAGGGTTAGGGTTAGCTTTGGTTTGGTTAAGGTTTAGTTTAGTATAGTTCTGGTTAGGGTTTAGGCTAGTATAGTTCTGTTTCAGGTTTAGGCTAGTATAGTTCTGGTTCAGGTTTAGGCTAGTATAGTTCTGGTTCAGGTTTAGGCTAGTATAGTTCTGGTTAAGGTTTAGGCTGGTATCGGTATGGTTAAGGTTTAGGTTTAGGCTAGTATAGTTCTGGTTCAGGTTTAGGCTAGTATCGGTATGGTTAAGGTTTAGGCTAGTATAGCTCTGTTTCAGGTTTAGGCTAGTATAGTTCTGGTTAAGGTTTAGTGTAGTATAGTACTGTTTCAGGTTTAGGCTAGTATAGTTCTGGTTTAGGTTAGTATAGTTCTGTTTCAGGTTTAGGCTAGTATAGTTCTGTTTCAGGTTTAGGCTAGTATAGTTCTGTTTCAGGTTTAGGCTAGTATAGTTCTGTTTCAGGTTTAGGTTTGTATAGTTCTGTTTCAGGTTTAGGCTAGTATAGTTCTGTTTCAGGTTTAGGCTAGTATAGTTCTGGTTTCAGGTTTAGGCTAGTATAGTTTCTGTTTAAGGTTTTCTGGTTAAGGTTTAGGCTAGTATAGTTCTGTTTCAGGTTTAGGCTAGTATAGTTCTGTTTCAGGTTTAGGTTTGTATAGTTCTGTTTCAGGTTTAGGCTAGTATAGTTCTGTTTCAGGTTTAGGCTAGTATAGTTCTGGTTAAGGTTTAGTTTAGTATAGTTCTGGTTAAGGTTTAGTTTAGTATAGTTCTGTTTCAGGTTTAGGCTAGTATAGTTCTGTTTCAGGTTTAGGCTAGTATAGCTCTGGTTCAGGTTTAGGCTAGTATAGTTCTGGTTAAGGTTTAGTTTAGTATAGTTCTGGTTAGGGTTTAGGCTAGTATAGTTCTGTTTCAGGTTTAGGCTAGTATAGTTCTGGTTAAGGTTTAGTTTAGTATCGTTCTGGTTAAGGTTTAGGCTAGTATAGCTCTGGTTTAGGTTTAGTTTAGTATAGTTCTGGTTAAGGTTTAGTTTAGTATAGTTCTGGTTAGGGTTTAGGCTAGTATAGTTCTGTTTCAGGTTTAGGCTAGTATAGTTCTGGTTAAGGTTTAGTTTAGTATAGTTCTGGTTAAGGTTTAGGCTAGTATAGTTCTGTTTCAGGTTTAGGCTAGTATAGTTCTGGTTAAGGTTTAGGCTAGTATAGTTCTGGTTAAGGTTTAGGCTGGTATCGGTATGGTTAAGGTTTAGGTTTAGGCTAGTATAGTTCTGGTTCAGGTTTAGGCTAGTAGTATAGTTCTGGTTAAGGTTTAGGTAGTATAGTACTGTTTCAGGTTTAGGCTAGTATAGTTCTGGGTTAAGGTTTAGGCTAGTATAGTTCTGTTTCAGGTTTAGGCTAGTATAGTTCTGTTTCAGGTTTAGGTTTGTATAGTTCTGTTTCAGGTTTAGGCTAGTATAGTTCTGTTTCAGGTTTAGGCTAGTATAGTTCTGGTTAAGGTTTAGTTTAGTATAGTTCTGGTTAAGGTTTAGTTTAGTATAGTTCTGGTTAAGGTTTAGTTTAGTATAGTTCTGTTTCAGGTTTAGGCTAGTATAGTTCTGTTTTTTAGGCAGGTTTGTTTCAGGTTTAGGCTAGTATAGTTCTGGTTAAGGTTAAGGTTTAGGCTAGTTTAGTAGTTCTGTTTCAGGTTTAGGCTAGTATAGTTCTGGTTAAGGTTTAGGCTAGTATAGTTCTGTTTCAGTTAGGCTAGTTAGTTCTGGTTTAGGTTTAGGCTAGTATAGTTCTGTTTCAGGTTTAGGCTAGTATAGTTCTGGTTAAGGTTTAGGCTAGTATAGTTCTGGTTAAGGTTTAGGTAGCTAGGCTAAGTAGGCTAACTCTGGTTAGGAAAAAACGTGTGTGTGAGTATGTGTACCAGGTTTATCTCACATTGTGGGCACCAAAACGTGGACATGTACTCTACAGATCAGAAGCTGGTCCCCAAAATATAAATCATTAAAAGGTCAGTGTTAGGCTAAAGGGCAGGGTTAGGGTCAGGGTTAGGGTAGTATAGATGGGGTTAAGGTTCAGGAATATCTCCACGAAATAAATAGAAGTCGTACGAAATGGCCCCACAACTCACAGAAACAAACACTTGTGTGTTGGTGTGTGAGTGTGGCGGAAGGGGGAGTTCCAGATTACACTTTAGAGAATATGGCAGCGTGAACCGCAACAAACCATGCAGATGATCTCAGATGCTATTTTTACTTTTATTCTCTCTTTGATCGCTCCTGAAATGAACGAGCAGAATGATCAGTCCTTCACCAAAGCGGCTTAACCACATGCTTCATTTTATTTTGGATAAACTCATATTTATAGTTCCTCATTTCCATTTTGGAGTTTAATATCACTCTGTGTTGTGTTGAACACCCATGCTGCTTTTGTGATTGGTCATATTTTCTGACTCTGGAGCTTTAGCTAAGTCAAATAGAAATAAAGAACTGTGCTGATGGATGCTGGATTAAGAATCTCCACTGAAGTCCTACAAGTTACTTAGAACTTCAGCAGTTTTGGTCTGATGGTGGTTTTGGGCTTCTGAGTATTTATAAGTTCTCAGTTTAAACCATGCTCTAAAGCCCATCTAAAGCCACAGCCAAACTTCAGCTCGAATACCGCGAGAGCGTTTCTCCCCCATCCCGATTTCATCTTCAACCGTTACAGCACATGTAAATCGAGCACCCTGTGGAGCGGAACGTCTCCCTGACCTGCCAGATAATGATTGTGTGTATTATCAGCCTCTTCCAGGAACTGTTTACTGTTTAGGTGGAATTGTGGATGCTTTTCACTGTTTACTGGCACAACACTTACGTGACTGAACCTTTACACCAAAGAGAACCTACAACCTGAGTCTCAGAGTGTTAGATTGGTTTAGCACTTGGTGTACTGAGTTACTGTACACCAACACGCTACTTACAGCACACTAACACATTACACTTACTGAGTTACTGTACACCAACACACTACTTACAGCACACTAACACATTACACTCACTGAGTTACTGTACACCAACACGCTACTTACAGCACACTAACACATTACACTTACTGAGTTACTGTACACCAACACGCTACTTACAGCACACTAACACATTACACTTACTGAGTTACTGTACACCAACACACTACTTACAGCACACTAACACATTACACTCACTGAGTTACTGTACACCGACACACTACTTACAGCACACTAACACATTACACTTACTGAGTTACTGTACACCAACACGCTACTTACAGCACACTAACACATTACACTCACTGAGTTACTGTACACCGACACACTACTTACAGCACACTAACACATTACACTTACTGAGTTACCGTACACCAACACACTACTTACAGCACACTAACACATTACACTTACCTGAGTTACCGTACACCAACACTCTACTTAGAGCACACTAACACATTACACTTACTGAGTTACCGTACACCGACACGCTACTTACAGTACACTAACACATTACACTTACTGAGTTACTGTACACCAATATGCTACTTACAGTAGACTAACACATTACACTTACTGAGTTACTGTACACCAACACTCTACTTACAGCACACTAACACACTACACTTACTGAGTTACTGTACACCAACACTCTACTTACAGCACACTAACACATTACACTTACTGAGTTACTGTACACCAACACTCTACTTACAGCACACTAACACATTACACTTACTGAGTTACTGTACACCAACATTAACCTACTTACAGTACACTAACACATTACACTTACTGAGTTAACCGTACACCCACACTCTACTTACAGCACACTAACGCATTACACTTACTGAGTTACTGTACACCAACACTCTACTTACAGCACACTAACACATTACACTTACTGAGTTACTGTACACCAACACGCTACTTACAGCCACACTAACACATTACACTTACTGAGTTACCAGTACACCAACACGCTACTTACAGCACACTAACACATTACACTTACTGAGTTACTGTACACCAACACGCTACTTACAGCCTTACACTAAAACATTTCACTTAACTGAGTTACCGTACACCAACACTCTACTTAGAGCACACTAACAACATTACACTACTGAGTTACTGTACACCTAACACGCTACTTAACAGCACACTAACACATTACACTTACTGAGTTACTGTACACCAACATGCTACTTACAGCACACTAACACATTACACTTACTGAGTTACCGTACACCAAACACTCTACCTTACAGCACACTAACACCTTACACTTACTGAGTTAACGTACACCAACACTCTACTTACAGCACACTAACACATTACACTTACTGAATTACTGTACACCAACACTCTTACTTACAGCAGCTCACTAACACATTACACTTACTGAGTTACTGTACACCAACACGCTACTTACAGTACACTAACACATTACACCTTACTGAGTACTGGTACCCAACACGTTACTCCCCCGTACATTACACTAACACAATCACACTTACTGAGTTACTGTACACCGACACACTACTTACAGCACACTAACACATTACAGCTTACTGAGTTACCGTACACCAACACGCTACTTACAGCACGACTAACACATTACACTTACCGAGTTACACGTACACCGACACACTACTTACAGCACACTAACACATTACACTTACCGAGTTACTGTACACCGACACGCTACTTACAGTACACTAACACATTACACTTACCGAGTTAATGTACACCGACACGCTACTTACAGTACACTAACACATTACACTTACCGAGTTACCTGTTACACCAGACACGCTACTTACAGCACACTAGCACACAACACTTACTGAGTTACTGTACACCAACACACTACTTACAGGACACTAACGCATTACCCTTACCGAGTTACCGTACACCGACACGCTACTTACACTACACTAACGCATTACACTTACTGAGTTACCGTACACCGACACACTACTTACAGGACACTAACGCATTACACTTACCAAGTTACCGTACACCGACACGCTACTTACAGTACACTAGCACACAACACTTACTGAGTTACTGTACACCAACACACTACTTACAGGACACTAACGCATTACACCTACCGAGTTACCGTACACCGACACGCTACTTACAGTACACACTAACAACATTACACTTACCGAGTTTTACTGTACACCGACACACTACTTACAGTACACTAACACATTACACTTACTGAGTTACCGTACACCGACACACTACTTACAGCACACTAACACATTACACTTACTGAGTTACTGTACACCAACACACTACTTACAGCACACTAACACATTACACTTACTGAGTTACCGTACACCAACACACTACTTACAGTACACTAACACATTACACTTACCGAGTTACCGTACACCGACACGCTACTTACAGCACACTAACACATTACACTTACCGAGTTACCGTACACCAACACGCTACTTACAGTACACTAATACATTACACTTACTGAGTTACTGTACACCACACGCTACTTACAGTACACTAACACATTACACTTACTGAGTTACTGATACACCAACACACTACTCTACAGTACACTAACAATCAATCAATACATTTGTATAGAGTTACTTTTTACAACCACACGTTGTTTACAAAGCAGCACTTTACAGAACACTCAGTTTTGTTATAAAAAGAAACACACTGACTTACATGTACAGACATGGGCTGTACACTTACTGGGGGGAAACTCTGTACACCAACACCACTACTTTAACAAGCCACAGGCAACAGTGGTGACACTTAAAACTCCGTTGAGTAAGACACCGACACGCTACGTACCAGCACCCTAACACATTACACTTACTCATTACGCGTACAACCATACACACTACTTAGGTACACAACCCGGATGCAGAGAATGACACCAAGGAGCCTTACAGAACACCCATTTGATCCACTCCAGGACAGAGTACCTGCAAGATGGAGCCGACCCCATAGATAGAGTTCCTTGTGTTTGTGGGCACCGCCACACTACTTACAGACCTGCAGAAACAGGGCCAGGAGACTCACCGTGGAGCTGAGATGCTAAGGTGCCTCTACACTGCTCTGGGGGTTCTGATGTGATCGCACTCTGGACAAATGTCATTACCAGTGCTAACAAAGAAGAGGAAGGAAAGAGAGAGAGAGAGTACACTAGAGAGAGACAGAGATAGAGGACTAAGAGGTATATTGTACCTTGTTGTATGAACTGAGTGTGTGTAGTCCCGAGAGTCCAGGAGACAAATCCCCTGCGCACCAACAGCTTACAGTGTTATTCACACATCACACACTGATACCGCGTATAGAGAAGACAGATGAGAGAGACTAACAGATTACACTTACAGAGTTACTGACAGAGGAGAGGGAGAGAAGTTTGGGTGTTTGGTCCATTTATGGAGGAACTGTAAACCAACATAGTAGGGCAGACAGATGTTACTCAGCCAGTTACCTGCATGTGCAAACAAGTAGGTTTTGAGTATAGACTTGAACACATTACACTGTGTCTGAGTTACTGTAACACCCGACACCACTACTTACAGGACACATTCAGATTACACTTTACAACTGAGTTACTGTACACACCTTACACGCTACTTACAGTAACACTAACACACTTACACTTACTGAGTTACCGTACACCAACACGCTACTTACAGTACACTAACACACATTACACTTACTGAGTTACTGTACACCGACACGCTACTTACAGTACACTAACACATTACACTTACTGAGTTACTGTACACCAACACACTTTTTGCTACTTACAGCACACTAACACATTACACTTACTGAGTTTACTGTACACCCAACACGCTACTTAACAGCACACTAACACATTACACTTACTGAGTTACTGTACACCAACACGCTACTTACAGCACACTAACACATTACACTTACTGAGTTACAGTACACCAACACACTACTTACAGCACACTAACACATTACACTTACTGAGTTACTGTACACCAACACACTACTTACAGCACCCTAACGCGTGACACTTACTGAGTGACTGTACACACCAACACGCTACTTACAGCACACTAACACATTACACTTTACTGAGTTACTGTACACAACAACACATCTACTTACAGCACACTAACACATTACACTTACTGAGTTACTGTACACCACACGCTACTTACAGCACAACTAACACATTACACTTACTGAGTTACCTGTTACACCAACACACTACTTACAGCACACTAACACATTACACTACTGAGTTACTGTACACCCCAACACACTACTTACAGCACACTAACACATTACACTTACTGAGTTTTACGTACACCAAAACACACTATTACTTACAGCACACTAACACATTACACTTACTGAGTTACTGTACACCAACACGCTACTTACAGCACACTAACGCATTACACTTACTGAGTTACTGTACACCCACACACTACTTACAGCACACTAACGCATTACACTTACTGAGTTACTGTACACCAACACACTACTTACAGTACACTAACACACTACACTTACTGAGTTACTGTACACCGACACGCTACTTACAGCGCACTAACACATTACACCTACTGAGTTACTGTACACCAACACACATACTTACAACACACTAACACATTACACTTACTGAGTTTGCTGTACACCGACACGCTACTTACAGCACACTAACACATTACACTTACTGAGTTACTGTACACCAACACGCTTACTTACAGCACACTAACACCATGACACTACTGAGTTACTGTACCACCAACACGCTACTTACCGCACAACTAACGCAAACACTTAACTGCGTTAATGTACACCGACACGCTACTTACAGCACACTAAACGCATTTACACTTATGAGATTACTGTACACCGACAAGCACTACTTACAGCACCACTAAGACGACATTACACTTACTGAGTTACTGCTAGTACACCAAACACGATACTTAC
>JAMWET010000088.1:0-37494 GCA_024036415.1 Prochilodus magdalenae | reverse complement strand
TTTTCAATCACGAGAGTAACAAAGACATTTAAGAGTGACTTAACCATTCACCCTAATGAGAAACTGTCAAACTTGACCCCGTTTAATACCACAGTATCTACATTTAGAGTAAGTTACTTATCCTTTTTGTGTGTGTGAAGTTAATACAATTCCCAGCGGGTGTAGTGTTTTTGGTTGTGTGCTGAGTCTATTGTAGCTTATGCAATACATTGAAATAACACAGTTGTGGGGGCTTGCACGGACAAGTTATTGCAGCATCTTTTAAAGTTGAAACAGATGTGCTATTCCAAAAATTAGCCCTCCACTGCAAGTCCCAATGAATTGCATTGCAACTTTCGTGTGTTTTTTTCTCTTTGTTATTGCAGACCCTGCCGCTTATTTATCCAGAAACAAATGGCGACATCAACACACTCTGGCCCTTAGGATTCGGCTCAAAATATGCCTTATCAGCGTCCGCCAAAAATTTCATGTAAACAAGTCCTGCAAACAATCCTTGCTTTTGTTAAGGCAGACAGTCACACCTGCTGCTTACATCACTTTATACTCTCATCACACTTGTCCTTTCTCTCCCTATAAAGCATGGCCCCATACATGAAAGGGTGCCTTATACACTTTTGTCTTGCTTCTAAATGTAATCAACCAGCCAGGACTGTAGTCATTATACAAAATGTCAGAGGTGAACATACCATCAAAGGGTTGACAAACACAATAGTGGGCTCACTCACTGACGACAGTGACTTCTTTATTTGGGCTGCTGTACGTTTTACTTAGTGTAGCTTTAAAGAGTGGTTCGATGAGAAGTTTACCATATCTAACTGGTTTTTTCCTTTGATGGCTTTGAGAATCAGATGTCCACTAATGAAAGCTTTAGCACCAGTTTCTGCCAGGCGTGACTCAAAAGCCACATCATTCATTTATACCTTCTACTCTGGGCCAACCGCAGCCTGCCCAACCTGCCCTTTACAAGCATTCAAACTTGCGTTCCTGTTCCTGCCCTCGCCTCCTTCAGGTTCTGCTGCTTTCAGCTTTTCCCCCTCCCACAACTATCCAGTTTGTCCCAGTGCTTGTTGTCCATATCTTGGCAGGATCTGCCAAAAGACCTGAACCCTTCACGACCTGGGTATAGGATGGGTCATTAAAAAACTAAGAACTGTTACTCATCAACATTGTTACAACCTTATAAATCAGTTAAAATATCTCTTTCCATCACTTTCTCCCTTCTGAGTCTTTCTGGCAGAACTTAATTAGAGTTCCCTCTCAGAAAAGTTATCTACATGAAATAGTTTTTTTTATGAATGTGCTGCTTGGTAACATCTGAGACATTGTATTATGATAGTTTTTTTTGACAAGGTTTTCTGGTCCTAAAAAAAAATTGCATTTTTAAATCCCGTTTTCAGATTTTCCACTATTTTAACATCATCAAACATTATGTAGCTATAGAACTCAAAAGACTTCTATAGGTTCAATGGTGGTTTAAAATGGATAAAAGTATTACCACCACTGTAAAGAAAACCTATGTTGGATAATTTTCCTCATCAACTAAGCCATTTCACATCAAACCACTCTAAACTTTGTTACTCCTCAACCACTGAATTCCTTACCTGATAAAATATGAACATAATTTTGCGATTAATGCTTCAGGATAATTAAATAATCCTTCCACAAATGAAGACCAGGAGGCAGGATAGAAAGGAGTGATAATGGTGGTCAGAAACTAAATCTCATTGAATGAATGTAGTGCATTGACTATTTGGTGGAAAAGCACCATATGGTTGGCTGTTGCTGTAAGTCTTTCATTATAATTTGTCCTTTCTGAACATTAGTGTTTTTCGCCACTCAAGGCTAACTGTAAATAAATTAGCTGTAAGTGAAATAATTACAGTCTTAGGTTACTAGTGGTATACTCTCCTCTAATGTGTTGTTCTTCTTTTACATCCCACAAGAGTGAGGTAAGTGAGGTAAGACTTATCAGAAGAACTTATCATTACAAATATGAGCCTTTATAATATATATTTGATTTTATGATTAATATTTTTTCTTGTCATAGAAATGGAAACAGTTGATTAAGTCATTGCCATAGTTGAGTTAAGGAGAGCCTTGTTTATAAATAATTTATATATATATATAATACATAAAAAAATCCAACAGTGACACAGAGACACACTTGTTATGTAAAAGTCTTCACTCATTAATTATTACGCCTTCCAAACTTACGCAGCACAATGAAGCAACAGCAACAAAAATGGTGTGGACATGTTGGGGAAATCTGTTTTTCCAGGCTGTGAAGAGGAATGCTGCGCACTTTTTCCCAGATTAGAACAGATTAGATATTAGATCAACTTTGTCCTTGTGCAGAGTGCAGGAACAGAGGATCATGAAAGTACATCTACCAAGAAATGCTAAATACAGTATTATTTACATCTAAAGTGGCAGGAAAACATTACAATATGTACAATCACAGAACATTATGGTCAGGTGATTTAGTGATAGTTTAGAGTTTACAACACACAAGTTTTCTCAATTTTTTTTATTTCTAGTCCTCAAAAAATGAGGTCACATTAAGATCATCTGTCACTATTCCATCAAGTTAACAACATTGCGCTCTTAATGTCTGCGACAGGCTTTGGTCAATCTCCCACAAGGATAAAACCACCCTGCTCTCCTCTAACCCCATCTAAACTGCCCTGTTCAAAACAAACACGCTGTTTGGGATTCATGCAGTGAGAATCTTCCTGTTGCCGCCTTTTAAATTTAACAAGAAGCTGACCAATGGAAGGTTGACTAGCTGGTGTTGTCGGACATAAAGTTGGTCAACACACACATACAGGTTTTCTGTCAGCTGTAATGTGGACTTTTAAAAACATAGTTTAATCCACTCAGGTGCAGCAAGCAACAGAGCAGTTTTCCCATGATTAGCTCTCTGGCTTCCACATGATGCTAGCAGCTCAGGCGCTTTGTGAGAATCGACGCTGGCAATTCTAAATGGCTGGCTGAATTCTATGTTTCTAGGCAGCCCCCCAAAAAAACTGACTGGGATATCTTATTTACAGCTTGTGTGGTGTTAGTAGGCACCCTAGATACCCGAATTCTATCAGCCACAAGAAACTGGAAAAGTGTGTTTCGTAACATGCTCCCTCTACAGATACAGGATCATCACGTCAGCTGAAGGCTTAAACAAGGTCTCTCGATTAAACCTGCCTTGTCAGGTCCTCCTTGCCATGTCTTTCTCTTCTTCTCCTCACCTGTTTTCCAACATGTTTATTTTCAAACTAAGACTTATACAAACTTAAGGCTTAATGAATGATGGGTGTAGTTTTTTATTTAAACTTGGAAAAATAGCTTCTAATGTACCTGGCCTTCGATAGAGCTGCCATCTCTTAATTTCCGTCTACAAGGTGGGGAAAACTGAGAGGGACATACAGTAAGGAGTTCCTCTATGCTGCCCATGTGGACTTTTCACTGACAACTTTAGCAATAGCTAGTCAGCTAACAACCAGGTAAATAATCCAGCTGCCATTTACCATTGACCATAATTTGTCAGAAATGTTTATCTAGACATTAAATTCCTACTCCTACTACCATACCCTTTCACTCTGTAATCAATCATTCAAAACAGTTTTATATAAAGAAAAAAAGAGAACAGTCCCATGTAAGAAAAGGAAAGTTCGGAGCCAAGAAAATCCCCCCATAAGCAAGCCAGGGGCAACAGTGACATTGTGGCTCAATTCACGTCTGATTTTTTTTATTAGATTTTTTTTACCTTATTAGTCCCACAATGGGAAATTTAGTCCTCCGAATTTAACCCATCCATGAAGTGAAAACACCCACAAACACACTCCACTAGTGAGCACACACACACACCAGGGGGCAGTGAGCACACTTAACCCAGAGGCAGTGGGCAGGCCCTATCCACAGTCACCCGGGGAGCAGTTGGGGGTTAGGTGCCTTGCTTCAATAGGCACCTCAGGATGTTTACTGTCAGTTGAGGGATATTTCTTTTTTTTTTTTCGACAACCAGCCAACCCTCCGGTCACAATGCTGGTTCCCTAACCTCCAGCCCACGACTGACTCCCCAGAAAACAGTTCTGTATTCTCAGTAGCACTGTCAGTATTGTTTACTGAGCTTTATGCTGACTGTTTGTGAGCAAGTTCAAGGCGACAAGTGGCATGGAGGCAAACAGGAAAAAAACCTCGAGAGGA
The DNA here is from genome assembly GCA_024036415.1 of Prochilodus magdalenae. NCBI lineage: Eukaryota > Metazoa > Chordata > Actinopteri > Characiformes > Prochilodontidae > Prochilodus > Prochilodus magdalenae. The sequence goes on along the minus strand of JAMWET010000088.1, from coordinate 33,294 downwards.
TCCAGGACCCCCCCCCCCCCCCCCCCCCCCCCCCTCAAAAGGGTAACCCATCTGCTCAAGGTCCAAAAAAACCCGGATAGTAACTGATTTGTTGAACATTTACTAATACTTAGTGTTGATTGTTTTTGGCTTTACGATTTGTCAGTATTACTGAGTGTTGAATTGGTTAGCATTACTGTTTACTTACGTACTGATTGGCTAGCCTACCCGCTACAGGTGCTGATTAGTTGGCATCATTAATACTGAGTACTTCATTGATGTCATGGAGGCACATAAGTCACTTAGTTATAAAGTAATATAGAGTTCAAAAAGCACTCAAACAATATAACAGTGTTGTTTATATATGTTTTGTGCTGTTTCTGCATTCAGAAAATGAATGAATTCTCTTATACATAAAAATGTTTAATTCATTACAAACTATGATTTTGCTCTCAAATGAATCACATTAAACCATTAGTTTTGGGCTTGCTCAGGAGCACCCTCTAGCGTTTGACACAACCAGAAGCCATAACTTGAGCGGCAATTCTACTCACTACAAAATCCCTGGTTGTACTTCTCTCTAGTTTCTGAACAGGCAGAGGAACTGCCACCATTAGAAAAAACTCCAACATAACCTTCGCTACCTCAGTAATTTGTTTGGAGCCACATGTGGCATTTGAGTTGCAAGTTGAATAATGAACAGTACTGAGGATTTGACGGCTAATCATTTATACTTATTATTATTATTATATAGTATATATATATTAACTGATCTAGTGTCACCACTGGTGATGTCTCTGGAGGGCTGGTTTTGTATTTCTTGAACCTAGAAGGTGTCAAGGTGAGTGTGTGTGTGTCCATGGTGAAGAATTCCTCAGATGAATAAACCAGGCTTTATCAAGCGTCTGAGAGAAGACTTTTCAAACAGACGTCTGCAGTAATGAGGTGTTTTTAGGAAGAATCCAGTGTCCCACTTTCTTCTCCCATCTGCCCCCTAATGACTACAGACTCACAGTCAGGGAGAGAGGGCAGATCACAGAAATATCTTAAAAAGGTAGCTCCCCAACCATACAAACCACTCGAATTACCTACAGAAATACATGTACAACGAGAGAACCCACTCCTAGTCTATGAAGCTAACTTTATAATGTAAGTCTTTTATTTATGTATTTACCAATCCTGGTCCTGGAGATCGACCTTTCTACAGAGTCTTCTACACGTGCTGCTGATAATTTACCTACAGAAGTTCTTGTTTGGCTGGATCAGAAGTCACAAACGCATCATTAAAAGAAAGTTGCACCCAAAGGAAATGCCAGAAGCATTGTAGTGCTATTGGGGAAGGAAAGATAAAGGGTTACCAGAAAGAATAAATGATGATGAGTTTAGGCTGATATGGGCAATATTTATTGAGCTACACACAAATAAGTAGTGGTTCTCAGCTTGGCATTGGGCTGCCATGTTTGATGATGTAGAGGTTCCCTAATGGCGTCCTGTGATAATCCATCCATGCAGGCTTGAATTTTTTTGACACAGTTACTGCAGATTTTGGCGGTAGGGGTGGAGGTGACACATGACAACATACCGTCTCTTTTGGCACTAGTCACAGTGCCGCCACACATGTATTTGTTGGGTCAGTCTGCGGGAGTCAAACAGCGGGAATCATCACATTTGAGGGAGTCACTCCATGAGAGTCTCCATCAGTGTTGCTGCACTAACAGGATTGCTTCATGGAGGCATCGCTGCTTGCTGAATGTCTGTAGTTGATGGTTGGTACTTGGAAGCCCTACGATGCGACCCCTCTCCAACTCTTTTAAACTGTTTTTGAAATTGCTTACGAACTCATCTCTAAGGTATACTTATAGACTGTAGTTCCCATTGTATCTCAAAAATGCCTACTTTGTTAATCCCCCTTTTGACCACCGTTCTTCAAATGGTCAGGATCCCCCAGGACCACCATCAGAGCAGGTATTATGTGCGTGGTGGAGCATTCTCAGCACTGTCAGTTGACAGTAATGTGGAGGTGGTGGTTTAGTGTGTGTTTGTGCTGGGTTTGTGAGTGGATCAGACACAGAGTGCTTGCGGGGATGGGTTTGGTGTAGCTCAGTGGGTAAACACCGCTACTCTGGGTGCTACCCGCTACATGTGGAGAACTGGGGATCGTGGATCTCCAGTGCTGGGTGACTATGCTGAGCATACACCAAATAAGAGTCCCTTGGGCAAGACTCCTAAACAACTACACATTGGCCTAACACTGTAAATCATTAACCTGGTAAGTTGCTCTGTATAAGAGTGTTAGCTAAATGCCTGTTAAATGTGTTTATGTTTGCCACGCTGAACAGAGGTAATTAAAAACCACACGCAAACAGCTGTGTTTCGTCTTCACTGATGGCTTATATCGCAATGAGGAAAGCTGCATCTGAAATCGCCTACTTAGTCAGTACGTACTAGATTGAAGCCAGTGCGCATTACTCCGACGGTGAAGCAGTAGGCTCTTTCAGTACAGTCCAAGTGGGAATCATGGAATAGCCACAGGGCATAAAAAATCTCACCGGACTGCTGTGGTTGGTGTAGCTCAGCAGAATAACGCCGCTGCCCCGCCCAGAGAGCCACCACCACATGTGGGCGTCTGGGGTTCGAATCCCACCTGGGTGACTATGCTGTGGCTACACCAATAAGAGTCCCTTGGGCAAGAACTCCTAACACATTACGTTGGGCCTACCTGTAATATGATTAAAAACTTGTAAGTCCACTCTGGTTAAGAGTGTCAGCTAAATTGCCATAAATGTAAGCAGAACATCATCTGGAAGAACTTTTGCCTACTGCATTATGACATACTGTGGATTCAGACCGACACTACACATTCTTGCCTACTGAGTAGTACGGTAATTAGGAGAACTCCACTCCACACCAGGCACAAACACACACAAACACACCACCACCAGTGTTGCTGGATATTGTAGATTGTAGATTGTACATTTTCTATCTATTCTTCATCAGTTGGTCCATCTAATTCTTCGTTCATCCCTTTTATTCTGTTATAATGGAGTGAACGAAAGCTACAGTTCATTACTATTAAATGGACATAATGGCTCATTACTAATAAACACTCATGTTTCAGTGTAAAATCAGATGGGTTTTTAAATGAACACATTTATGCTTTTAAGACCATTTTTTATTGCTATGCATTTCCTCTTATGAAAGAGCACAAGCAAATTTAGATAGATGATGTATATGGTAATTCTAATCACGGCATTTTGGTTATCTGCTTATTAAAGATGGGCTTTGGGAATATGATTGTGAAGTTTTTTGCACAGTGGAAAGAGATGGATTAGAATTTAAAGTCAATTATGAAGGAAGTTGAGGCCTTGAGCTACTCACAGCAATGAGAACTGAAAAGGTCAAAGATGTGAAATGGTTTCTGCCTGAGAGCTTGTTTATTATAAAGGAACTTTTAGAATGTGGACTAAAATGAAAGCATAACTTAGTGTGAAATGTTTTTATCCACATTTAATTTATTCCTTGGCATGCATATATACACATATTACATATTTAACATACAAGGTCCTTGTACAAATGAACCTAAAACAGCCCAATAAAAATATTTCTCCTCTCTAGAATTACTGAATTACTTTACATTGTCAGCACATTCCGTCTACTTTTACACTTGACATACCAAATAGGATAGCTATATGTAAAATTGATTATGAGGTGGTGTTACCCCAGGGATGACTTTAGGAAAACCCCACACGTATAAGTTGTGAAGTATTATTTTGTGAGTGAGGTTTAATTACTGGAGTTCGTCGAGAGGCATATATTGGGTGCCAGATGGGACAATCCCCTAGTTTTAAAGTTCGGTGGGCATTAAACATTCCCTTGATCCACAGTGGGCACCTGTGTTACTGAGAATTCATCTATAGAGAATTATCACCCACAGTGGACAGCAACAAGTGGCCATCCATAGATATGTGCGTGCTATCCCTGATCATCTGGAGGGATGACGAAGCTGATTTTTATTTCAGTCCTAAAGCTGAAGGAAGTTTTAAACCAGGGATGTTATAAAGGTAATAGACCAGTCCTTGGTTGAAATATGAATGAGAAAGGTGGTAATTGCTCAACAAAGGCATCTGTTTTGGTGGAAGGCCTTAAAAACAAAAAACAGTGGATTAGCTTGCTGGTTACACAGTGAGCAGGGGAAAGATTCCCACTGTTATGGAAGACTTGTGTGAGTGCAACTAGCCAGAATGGCCTGATGGAAAATCAAACTGTTTTGCGCTTTTGTCAAGCCGAACACATACAAAACTATTTATGAGGCTTCGTCAGACTTTTCTGTGACAGTAATTGTGACATTAAGTTTAGAGTATTTTGCTCTCTTTCCGTTTCAGTGAGTTAGGAGTCTTGTCTTGTATGGCTAGAAAGTATTGCAAAGATTGGCCGCCCAAAGTGAGGCAGACTTTCCCATAAACTCACAGCTCAGTGGCAAAAAATATCAAACATAGACAACATTACTTCACAGGCCAGACTTATGCTGGTTGTATAAGATTTTAGCTTTATGTGAGTTACAGTATATGTTATTTTTTTTTAATTCGGTTCATATGAAGGGTCTTAAGCATAAATAGATAGTCAGTTGGGGTGCTGAACCCTGTTCAAAGCCCGCACCCACCGATATAGGCTTGCTACTCTGATACAGATGAGTCCCTTACTTATTGCTCATCTGTATCAGATGGCAAGTGTAATTCAAGGTATTCATATTGACCCAGAAAAGGGCGCAATCAATGATCCTCCCCCGTCAGTTCTTACCAATCATTACTAGCATCATCCTTTTACTTCCTAAGAGCACATCCTCCAGTGCTGAATGCAACACCTATGTTAACTCCTTGTTTTGTTTTGTTATTTATATCAGTTTTTTTTGTTTGCTGCCAGTACGTTGGTTTCTCTGCCAGTGATGATAATGGTCCACTTGGACAAGAGACTCAGGCCTTTCCATTGGGGGGTTTTACTGTTCCTTTTCATTGGCCTACATATTCCTGATGGTCCTAACCAGGAGCAGAACTTTCAGCATGATTTCACAGGAGATTAGAACTACACTGTCAAGGCAGTGTTAAGACTCTTCATCCCCATCATGTTGGGCTGATACAACTACTGATGGTAGAGTGAGTTCACTATCACCTCATGGGGAACAAAGTAGCCGGTCCAAAATTTTGCAGATGCTGACTTTAGTAGATATCTCTGCAAAACATTCAACACATGTATATTAAACATGATGCATCAAAATACTATCAAAACCTCAATATTCATATATTCTTTACAATAATTTTAGTAACATTTTGATAATGTTTAAGCTTGAAAATTATACAAAGAGTGTGTCAAAGAAAAGTGGGGTGAAAACTAATAGGAGCCAATGTGGACATGGGGTCCCTAGGATGAGGAATATTTTTAAATGTATTATGTGGTGAAAGCTGGACTCTGGCAAAACGCTATAATTTATATATATATATTGAATGTATTAACCTGCAGGTGCAGAAGGAGTCAGATTGGGTAACGAAGTTTTACCGCCCAGCAATTTTAGGTCACCCATGCCCACAAGGGGAAAATGAACAGGAATTCAAACTAGCATTGGTGCCAAAAATGCACTGCCCCAACTAATTACTGTGACAATTTGTTCTTCGTAGAGGGCTTGCAGAGTGAAACTGCTGACAGTTTTGTGTTATTCTGCACCTCTAATAAGACAGTAAGATCCTCTTTAGATCACACATATATTAGCCACGCGGATGTTGAATGCCCCCCTTTGGAAATTTAATTTGACCTGACCGCTTTATCGAATATTAAGACTTCGTCCTTGCATAAGGCTATGAAGACTTTAAGATTGGGACCTATCCATCTTATTTTGAGTGAAATGGTCAGGCAATTGAGCCGCCGGCCATACGGTATAGTTTGATATCGGTGCAAAACATGATTGGTCGAGGGCTTTGTGGCAGATGCTTCAGCAATTACCCTGTTATCAATTGGCTGCCCTGAGCCAGTGATAAGGAGTTATTTAATGTTTCACTTGTGTAATCACTGTAAGTGGGTTTGCTTAACCTTAGTGCGAAATATGTTAAGTTTTGCTACGTTTATATAGTCAAAGGTTTCAAAGAAGAAGCTTTCTCACCTGGGGCTAATAACTAACAAGTGATATGGACAGTAGGAAAAACCACTTACTGGGCAACATGGACAATGCCAAATATTTGAAGCTATTTGAGGGATCAGTTATCAAAAATCTTATATGTTTAGGCCTTCATACAACCTAGGAGTGATGGAAAGATGAGCTCCAGTTATATTCGTTTGCATAAGTTGGAGTGAAACTTGGTGGATAGGTTTGGCAATGTGAGTGAACATGTTCAACATCGAATTGAATTTTATTTTCATTCTCGGTGCACATGTGACACAAGCAAGGACGGGCCTTATCACTGTTCCTGATTGAGCACTAGATAAGGTCATCTTGTTGCATGTGCGTTCCATTCTTAAGACTCATGCTGTTTTGTCGTTGGTGAGCATCTTTTTTGCAAGTATACCTCAGAGAACAGTTCAAAAAGCAATTTGAGAAGTTGAAACAGTTACGAGAGGGGTCGACATTGTAGGGCTTGGCGAAAGCAGAACGACCTTAACGACATACTTGTGTGCCATGCCCAGTCATTTGCCAACGTTGATACAACCATAAGCACGCAGTTTGGCAGCTGTGGATAGAAGAAGGCAAAGCACCAGCAACCCGGGAGGATCTGGGAGAGTGAACGAGTACGGGATCCGAACCCACGGAGAGAGAACTGACAGAGAATGTGACGGGATGGATCCTGACAAGTTTGCCACATAAGTGACCCAACAGCCACAATTGAGAGAAGTCATGTCAGAGAGCAGTGATGGATCCTTCACTAATGCCCCGTCCTGTTAGTGCGCAGCATCATTAGCAGACAACTGCACAATGCAGGACTAACATGTTACATTGTTACAACCAGTGGTGGACGGTAACTAAGTAAATGTAATTAGTTACTGTACTTTAAGTAGCTTTTACGTGTAATCTGTACTTTACGGTATTTCGCCATTTTGGACGACTTTGTACTTTAAGACTCCACTACAATCTTACTGTTTAACTCCACTTACATATGTGACGTATGTGCACGTTAAACTGTAAAGCATGTCCTACCCATATAGTGGCTGTCCAATGACAAATCATGTCATTTCCAATTTTTTGGCATTATTTCATCACATGTAGCTGCCGTTTACATGGACTTCGGGTGAACATATCATGATGAATGGATCACCAGAGAAATATTCAAAACATGATTGGAAAAATGTCTGGTTTCATTGACCTTACATTCAAAGTTTCAACCAGGTTTTTGCACTCTACTGTAAACCTGCCATTTTTGGAGATTACTTGTTTTTCTTTTGGACAGCGCACGATATGCATGTTGTGTTAGCAGAAATTGCTACTCAGCGCTGGAATAAATATTGAAACAATATCAGTCTAAATTTAGCAATCAATTTATTGTTACCAGGTAACTTTATTAGTCCTTCAGAACAGCATTGCAATCTGAGACTTCGTTCTAGAGTAAAACCTTTTTGTTAATGATGCGTGGGTATCACAACATTTGTTCTCCTTTGAGAGTTTTCAGAGTAGAATTGCTGCAATTTTATGTATGTTATTCTCACTCTAACAATAAGACAGACAGATCCTCTTTGGGATTCACTTATGCTCTTGTGGCTGCATCAAATTCACAAAACAGATATTGAAACTTGGCTTCCTGGCAGGCACGGTATCTAGTTCGGCTTCTGTTCTGCATTAGCAAGCTAGTGGGGATTAATAAATACTTTTCAGACCGTCTGACTTCAGGTATCTACATGAAAGGCAATAGTAGCTTTTCGAAAGTTCTTTCATCTTCAGGAAACATCATCAAAAAGGGGTTTTCTCTATTTTTTTTTCAAAGAGAAAGTCTAAACTCCTCCGACTTTCGTGACACTGCTGTATGGAGGCAAGTATGCATGGTTTAGGGTTAGCCAGAATATATTTGAATGAGACGTTTATTTAATCTAAACCACTACCACCAATAAGCAACAAAGGCTTTTAGATACACAATGTGGCCGGAAAGTATTGATCATAACCGCCTCATTCCTGAACTGACCACCACCCATTGTGATGCAGGTGTGAACAATCATGGCAAACTACATATAACAAACCACTGAAAGAAGAATTAGGCTGTACTGTAGAGCTCAGTAACACACGAGGCTTCTGTTCCAAGTGTTGCCACTTTTGCCACAAGTCAGTTTGTGAAATTTCTCCCCTGCTAGATCTACCCCAGGAACAACGCTTCGTGCTCCTAATGTTGAAATGGGAAGCATCTTGGAGCAAACAACAGATCAGAACCAAAAAATGGCAGCCCGCATGCCAACTTACAGAAGGCGGTTGCAATGAAATGCTGAATGTGGGTGCCTCTGTTGGCATCTCTTTACTAAAGAATCTTTAGAAGGCACACACTTCAGCACTTCAGCACTCTGTGAGTTTGGCATGGTTTGCTCGTTGGGATGGTCTGCCCTCCTGTTTTTGCAATGAGTGTGGATAAACTCAATAAGTAGGAGAGATGTCCACATACTTTGGCCCAAATAGTGTATACTAGCGCTCTTTTGTTTTTGGACTTAAACAAAATGAAGCTCTATCTAAACTGAATCTCTCAGCTGGGATGGGGGTGAAAAGCTCACTTTCACTGGTGCGACAGGTTCTTTGGAGTGATGTAAATCACTATTCTGACAGGTAATATATGGAAATCTGGGGTTGAAAAACGATTTGCCAGAAAGAACTCTACCTACCACCATAAATGCATAATCATAGCCACAAAAGGGGACCACACCAAGCTCATTGTACTTTTGATGTTCAGGTGTTTCGTTTTTCCTCTCCATTTCAGTGCTATAACCGTGATCTGATAATCATTTACATGTATGGCTTTCAGCTGACGTCTCATTATCCAGAGGCGACTTTACAAGGTGGGTCAGCATTACAGGGCGGCCCAGTGTAGTGTTAGGAGTCTTTGCCCAAGGCTCTTATTAGTGTATCACAGCAGTTACCCCATGGCCTGGAATTCGAACCCCAGTCTCCCACATGTGGTGGTGGTGACTCCTTGGTGGGGAGGTGGTGTTATCCGCTGAGCTATACCAACCACAATCAAATCATAATCAAATTAGTTATTGCTGGTTTTGGTTGTATGCAATCATAAATTTATGACAGGAATCAACACCACCTCATCTCAGAAACAAACCAACTTTATCACCCTCGGAGCAGCCTCTGAAGCTAGAAGAGCAAAGATGCCTCAAGAAGAAGTATATTAATAATAATGCTGAATTTTAAAATATAGGAATTAAGGCTGTACTTATTACATGTAAGTATAGTGATACTTACTCCTGTACTTGCTACACTCTGGGAGAGGGCGGTTGCTAAAACCTTGGAGCTCAGATGAACAAGCCTGCAAACAAATGGTGAGATTAGATTGGATCCTGGTGACTTCAGGCAGCGGGTGCTCCCTGGAAGAGTTCACTCAAGCAAGTGACCTTTCAGGCCACATTCACAGGTTTCAGCGTATTCAGCTGTGTCCTCCAAACCAGGGTTTTTCTTAACCTGGCGGGTGTACCACCAGTGAGCCATGAAGGCCCTTTAGTGCTAAGACTGTAACACGTACCGCTGTTTGGGTCACGTAGCACTTGTTTATGCGAAGGGTCAAAAGGGCACGTTTTTGTGTTTTTTTTTTTTGCAGACCTCCTGCATACCCGTCTTTTGTATTTAACGTGCACTCCCAGCGCGAGAGCTTAATGATGAAAGGGACACGTTTACACACATGAAAAAGCGTCTCTCTCTATGCTAAGCAGTCACTATAGTCTAGGCATTTGGCCTGTTTCACTCCAGTGACAAACAACTAATTAGCCTTCTTCTCATTAGGATGTTCCATCTCCACCCATGGCCTTAACTCTAACTCTACCGGCTCTCTAGGGACACGCCACTGTTTTTTGTTTCCCTATTTATTCACCTCTTCTCCACATCATTAAGGGCAGTAAATGCAAACAACAGAAGGCTGCACAGTAGGTGTTATTTCAGAAACAACGTCTCTGCAGACTTTATTTTCTAGCCCCGAAGAAAACATGAAGGGAGTTTGGAGGGTCCTGAGCTTGCCATGATATTTTTTCCCCAATGTGTTCCAGAGGAGGTAAAACAGTCGATGCACTGAACAAGCCTGCAAACAAAATGGTGAGATTAGATTGGTAATAGCGTAGCTTCGGAGCATTACGGATGGATTACTCATAGAGGGGAGGCAGAAAAAATGCATTGTCTACATGTTTCACTAAAGCTTAGTGCATCATTGCTCCACTGTACAGGCGCCCTCAGCTCAACAAAAACATGCAAGACAGTTAAAACGATATAGATCCAGTTAAGACAAGAGGAGAAGCTTTGAACAGTTGTTACAGGCTATTGTATGGGGTTTGCGAACGTCACTGTGAAAGAGTTTTACATGCATTCTTTTCATTTCTACCTCCTTCAGGAGCTAATACGGTTTTGTCAGTTTTAGGCTACAGTTTGAATAGATGGCATTAGAATAGAACAGTATTTAAGTTTTAGCAGTAGGCATACTATTTCAATACACAGGAGCATTATCTATTATTGTGTAGCATTATTTGTGTTTTGACAGCTAAATGACCTTTGAAATGACATTTAAATAAGTTAATTACAGGATCAAAATGTACATAATACAGTGATGTATTCTGCCTTATGATATACCGGAGATGGATCTGATGCTGCTAGAGGGCAGGGTTTGACACGGAGACGCACCATGCAGGACCTCACAGTTTGCTATTTCATTAAATTAAAGCCTTTTTTAAGACCACAGAAACCCACAGTACTCAAAAAAGGTGGTCAGTTTTTTAGGTAAACATGGCAAATCCTAATTATGGGTCCTAAACTTCCTAGGCCTTTTTTAGGCTCATATCTTTATCTTTATTAAGTATTAGACTTTTATCCCCTGGTGACTGGACACAATACACATTGCCATCCATTGCACCAATTCACCATTGCCAAGGCCAAGCCTTTGCAGCAAAACTGATATTTTAAAGAGATTTTGAGAATAATTATTATTTGGTTATCATCCTATCATCTTTTATTTTGTTCAGTTTATTTAAGAAGAGTAAAACACGAACTTTTATCAGCTTTCCCTGTTGGCACTGTATAGCAGCCCTCTGCAAGTGTCATACAGGTCTGCAGTAATCCTGAACTTTTACAATATGGCACATATATATATATTACATCACTGATCATCTCTCAGCATTGATTAAGTTAGACCTGGCTGTTTGCGGATATTTGGGCTGAAACTCAAGTGATACCATTAAACCCTTCCAAGTAATGTTTTAAAAATGTGCATTCATTTTTGTCAACATGAAAAAGCATAATAAAAATGAGGTGCTAATATGGAAAGACAGAATGATTGCACAACTGTAGAGGTCAGAGTGAAGGTTCGGTTAGCTGTCTGCTATATACAGTACATTTGCCCACATTTTGGCTAACAGATGTTACTCAGCTCATTAATGAGTTGTAAACATCTGGATTATAAATAAGGTGCAACCTATTTTGGTTGGACTATTTTTGCCGTTAAAGCGCAGGGACTAATCCTCACAAGGACATTTTACATTAAACTGTACACAAATACTAAATAGCATCCTGAAATAAACAAAACTAGAAAGCAGGACTGTAAAATATCACGATTCATTATTAGGTTCACAATACAAGCTCTTCTTACTTGAACACTAATGAAACTATCATAGTGTTTCAAAGGTAAGAAGAGCTTGTTATTGTGAACTAATATGGAATCGTGATATTTTACAGTCCTGCTTTCTAGTTTTTGTTATTTTTAGGATATGCTATTTAGTATTTGTGTACAGTTTAATGTAAAAATGTCCTTGTGACGATTAGTCCTGCGCTTTAACGGCAAAATAGTCCAACCAAAAATAGGTTGCACCTTATTTATATCCAGATGTTTACAACTCCTTAATGAGCTTGAGTAACATCTGTTAGCAAAAAATGTGGGCAATGTACTGTATATAGCAGACAGCTTAACCGAACCTTCACTCTGACCTCTACAGTTTGTGCATCATTCTGTCTTTTCCATATTAGCACCTCATTTTTTTATTATGCTTTTCATGTTGACAAAATGAATGCCATTTTTAAAATTACTTGGAAGGGTTTTAATGGTATCACTTTGAGTTTCAGCCCAAATATCCGCAAACAGCCAGTCTAACTTATCAATGCTGAGAGATGATCATTGAGTGTAATATTATACTATATGTGCCATATTGTAAAAAGTTCAGGATTACTGCAGACCTGTATGACACTATGCAGAGGGCTGCTATACAGTGCCAACAGGGAAAGCTGATAAAAGTTGTTTTTACTCTTCTTAAATAAACTGAACAAAATAAAAGATGATAGGATGATAACACAATAATAATTATTCTCAAAATCTCTTTAAAATATCAGTTTTGCTGCAAAGGCTTGGCTTGCAATGGTGAATTGGTGCAATGGATGGCAATGTGTATTGTGTCCAGTCACCAGGGATAAAAGTCTAATACTTAATAAAGATAAAGATATGAGCTAAAAAAGGCTAGGAAGTTTAGACCCATAATTAGGATTTGCCTGTTTACCTAAAAAACTGACCACCTTTTTTGAGTACTGTGGGTTTCTGTGGTCTTAAAAAGGCTTTAATTTAATGAAATAGCAACTGTGAGGTCCTGCATGGTGCGGCGTGTCAAACCCTGCCCTCTAGCAGCATCAGATCCATCTCCGGTATATCATAAGGCAGATACATCCTGTATTATGTACATTTTGATCCTGTAATTAACTTATTTAAATGTCATTTCAAGGTCATTTAGCTGTCAAAACACAAATAATGCTACACAATAATAGATAATGCTCCTGTGTATTGAAATAGTATGCCTACTGCTAAACTTAAATACTGTTATATTCTAATGCCATCTATTCAAACTGTAGCCTAAAACTGACAAACCGTATTAGCTCTGAAGGAGGTAGAAATGAAAGAATGCATGTAAACTCTTTCACAGTGAGTTCGCAACCCCATACAATAGCCTGTACAACTGTTCAAAGCTTCTCTCTTGTCTTAACTGGATCTATATCGTTTTAACTGTCTTGCATGTTTTGTTGAGCTGAAGGGGCCTGTACAGTGGAGCAATGATGCACTAGCTTTAGTGAACATGTAGACAATGCATTTTTTCTGCCTCCCCTCTATGGTAATCCATCAGTAATGCTCCGAGCTACGCTATTCCAATCTAATCTCACCATTTGTTTGCAGGCTTGTTCAGTGCATCGACTGTTTTACCTCCTCTGGAACACATTGGGAAAAAATATCATGCAAGCTCAGGACCCTCAAACTCCCTTCATGTTTCTTCGGGGCTAGAAAATAAAGTCTGCAGAGACGTTGTTTCTGAATAACACCTACTGTGCAGCCTTCTCTGTTTGCATTTACTGCCCTTAATGATGTGGAGAAGAGGTAATAAATAGGAAACAAAAACAGTGGCGTGTCCATAGAGAGCCGGTAGAGTAAGGCCATGGGTGGAGATGGAACATCCTAATGAGAAGAAGGCTAATTAGTTGTTTGTCACTGGAGTGAAACAGGCCAAATGCCTAGACTATAGTGACTGCTAGCATAGAGAGAGACGCTTTTTCATGTGTAAAATGTGTCCCTTTCATCATTAAGCTCTCGCGCTGGAGTGCACGTTAAATACAAAGACGGGTATGCAGGAGGTCTGCAAAAAACAAAACGTGCCCTTTTGACCCTTCGCATAACAAGTGCTACGTGACCCAAACAGCGGTGTACAGTCTTAGCACTAAAAGGGCCTTCATGGCTCACTGGTGGTCCCGCAGGTTAAGAAACCCTGGTTTGGAGGACACAGCTGAATAGCTGAAACCTGTGAATGTGGCCTGAAAGGTCACTTGCTTGAGTGAACTCTTCCAGGGAGCACCCGCTGCCTGAAGTCACCAGGATCCAATCTAATCTCACCATTTGTTTGCAGGCTTGTTCATCTGAGCTCCAAGGTTTTAGCACCGCCCTCTCCCAGAGTGTAGCAGTACAGGAGTAAGTATCACTATACTTACATGTATAAGTACAGCCTTAATTCCTATATTTTAAATTCAGCATTATTATTAATATACTTCTTTCTGAGGCATCTTTGCTCTTCTAGCTTCAGAGGCTGCTCCGAGGGTGATAAAGTTGGTTTGTTTCTGAGATGAGGTGGTGTTGATTCCTGTCATAAATTTATGATGCATACAACCAAACCAGCAATAACTAATTTGATTATGATTTGATTGTGGTTGGTGTAGCTCAGCGGTTAACACCACTCCCCACCAAGGAGTCACCACCACCACATGTGGGAGACTGGGGTTCGAATTCCAGGCTGGGGTAACTGCTGTGCTACACTAATAAGAGTCCTTGGGCAAGACTCCTAACACTACACTGGCCTCCCTGTAATGTGACCAACCTTGTAAGTCGCTCTGGATAAGAGCGTCAGCTAAATGCCATAAATGTAAATGATTAGCAGATCACGGTTATACACTGAATGGAGAGGAACTAACACCTGAACATCAAACTTACATGAGCTTGTTGGTCCCCTTTGTGGCTATGATTATGCATTCTGGTAGGTAGAGTTCTTCTGGCAACCGTCAAACCCAGATTCATATATTACCTGTCAGATAGTGATACATCACTCCAAAGAACCTGTCGCACCAGTGAAAGTGAGCTTTTCACCCATCCAGCTGGAGATGCAGTTTAGAAGCTTCATTTTGTTTAAGTCCAAAAAACAAGAGCGCTAGGATACACTATATGGCCAAAAGTATGTGGACATCTCTCCTAATTATTGAGTTTATCCACACTCATTGCAAACAGGATGGCAGACCATGCCAACAGCAAACCATGCCAACTCACAGAGTGCTGAAGTGCTGAAGTGTGTGCCTCTAAAGCTTCTTTAGTAAGAGATGCAACAGAGGCACACACTTCAGCATTTCATTGCACCGCTCTGTAAGTTGGCATGGTCTGCCATTTTTTGTGGCTGAGCTGTTGTTGCTCCAAGATGCTTCCATTTCACAGTAATAGCACGCAGAGTTGTCTGGGGTAGATCTAGCAGGGGAGAAATTTCACAAACTGACTTGTGGCAAAAGTGGCAACACTTGACAGAGCCTTGTTTTACTGAGCTCTACAGTACAGCCTATTCTTCTTTCAGTGTTTGTCTATGGAGTTTGCATGATTGTTCACACCTGCTCACAATGGGTGTGGTCAGTTCAGTAATGAGGAGTTATGATCACATACTTTCGGCCATATTGTGTATCTAAAGCCTTTGGTGATTATGTGTGTTGTGGTTTAGATAAATAACGTCTATTCAAAATATTCTGGCTAACCCTAAACATGCATACTTGCCTCATACAGCAGTGTCACGAAAGTGTAGAGTTAGACTTTCTCTTTGAAAAAAATAGAGAAAACCCCTTTTTGATGATGTTTCCTGAAGATGGAAAGAACTTTCGAAAAGCTACTATTGCTTTCAGGTAGATACCTGAAGTCAGACTGTCTGAAAGTATTTATTAATCCCCACTAGCTTGCTAATGCAGACAGAAGCCGACTAGATAACGTTGCTGCCAGGAAGCCAAGTTTCAAATCTGTTTTGTGAATTTGATGCAGCCACAAGAGCATAAGTGATCCAAAGAGGATCTGTCTGTCTTATTAGAGTGAGAATAACATAAAAATGGCAGCAATTCTACTCTGAAACTCCTCAAAGAGAACAAATGTTGTGATACACTCATCATTAAAAAAAGGTTTTACTCAGAAGGAAGTCTCAGATTGCAATGCTGTTCTGAAGGAAGATAAAAGTTACCGGTAACAATAAATGATGCTAAATTTAGACTGATATGTTCAATATTTATTGAGCGCTGAGTAGCAATTTCTGCTAACACAACATGCATATCGTCTCTGTCCAAAAGAAAAACAAGTATCTCCAAAATGGCAGGTTTACAGTAGAGTGCAAAAACCTGGTTGAATTTGAATGTAAGTCAATGAAACCAGACATTTTTCCAATCATGTTTTGAATATTTCTGGTGATCCATTCATCATGATATGTTCACCCAATGTAAACGGCAGCTCATGTGATGAAATAATGCCAAAAAATTGGAAATACATGTTTGTCATTGGACAGCCACTATATGGGTAGGACATGTTACAGTTTAACGTGCACATACGTCACATAATGAAGTGGAGTAAACAGTAAGATTGTAGTGGAGTTAAAGTACAAAGTCGTCCAAAATGGAAATACCGTAAAGTACAGATACACGTAAAAGCTACTTAAGTACAGTAACTAATTACATTTACTTAGTTACCGTCCACCACTGGTTGTAACAATGTAACATGTAGTCCTGCATTGTGCAGTTGTCTGCTAATGATGCTGGCACTAACAGGACGGGCATTAGTGAAGGGCATCACTGCTCTCTGAATGTTCTCAATTGTGGCTGTTGGGTCACTGCAAACTTGTCAGACAATCTGTCAGTTCTCTCTCCGTGGTTCGTGTAGGTCTCCCAGATCCTCCCGGTTGCTGGTGCTTGCCTTCTTCTATCCACAGCTGCCAACTGCGTGCTATGGTTGTATCAACGTTGGCATGACTGGCATGGCACACAGTATGTCGATAAGGTCGTTCTGCTTCGCCAAGCCCTACAATGTGACCCCTCTCGAACTGTTTCAACTTCTCAAATTGCTTTTGAACTGTTCTCTGAGGTATACTTGCAAAAGATGCTACCAACACAACAGCATGAGTCAGAATGGAACGCACATGCAACAAGATGACCTTATATAGTCAATCAGGAACAGTGATAAGGCCCGTCCTTGCTTGTGTCACATGTGCACCGAGAATGAAATTCAATTCATTCACATGTCTCACATTGCCAAACCTATCCACCAAGTTTCACTCCAACTTATGCAAAGATACTAACTGGAGCTCATCCATCACTCCTAGGTTGTATGAAGGCCTAACATTAAGATTTTGATAACTGATCCCTCAAATAGCTTCAATATTTGGCATTCCATGTTGCCCAGTAAGGGTTTTCCTACTGTCCATATCACTGTTAGTTATTAGCCCCAGGTGAAAAGCTTCTTCTTTGAACCTTGACTATATAAACGTAGCAAAACTTAAATAGCACAAGGTTCAAACCCACTTACAGTGATTACAGCAATAACTCCTTATCTGCTCAGGGCAGCCAATGATAACAGGGTAATTGCTGAAGCACCACAAAGCCCTGACCAATCATTTGCACCGATATCAACTATACGATCGCTCATTGCTGACCATTCACTCAAAATAAGATGGATAGGCCAATCTTAAAGTCTTCATAGCCTTATGCAAGGACGGTCTTATCATAAAGGGTCAGGTCAAATTAAATTTCCAAAGGGCATTCAAACGCTGGCTAATATAGTGGATCTAAAGAGGATCTTACTGTCTTATTAGAGGCAGAATAACACAAAACTGTCAGCAGTTTCACTCTGCAGCCCTCTACGAAGAACAAATGTCACAGTAATATGTTGGGCAGTGCATTTCTGGCACCAATGCTAGTTTGAATTCTGTTCATTTTCCCCTTGTGGGCATGGTGACCTAAATTGCTGGCGGTAAACTTCGTACCCATCTGACTCCTTCTGCCTGCAGGTTAATACATTCAATATATATATATAAATATAGCGTTTTGCAGAGTCCAGCTTTCACCACATAATACATTTAAAATATTCCTCATCCTAGGGACCCCATGTCCACATTGCTCCTATTAGTTTCACCCCACTTTTCTTTGAACACAATTTGTATAATTTTCAGCTTAAAACATTACAAAATGTACTAAAATTATTGTAAATAAATATTGAATATTGAAGTTTTGATGGTATTTTGATGCATCATGTTTAATATATATGTGTCGAATGTTGCAGAGATATCTACTAAAGTCAGCATCTGGCAATTGGACCAGCTACTTTGTTCCCCATGAGGTGATAGTGAATCACTCTACCATCAGTAGTTGTATCAGCCCAACATGAGGGGATGAAGAGGTAACACTGCCTTGACAGTGTATTCTAATCTCCTGTGAATCATGCTGAAAGTTCTGCTCCTGGTTAGACCATCAGGATATGTAGCCAATGAAAGGAACAGTAAAACCCAATGAAGCCTGAGTCTCTTGTCAAGTGACCATTATCATCACTGGCAAGAAACCACTACTGGCAGCAAACAAAAAAACTGATATAAATAAAAAACAAAACAAGGGTTAACATAGGTGTTGCATTCAGCACTGGAGATGCTCTTAGGAAGTAAAAGGATGATGCTAGTAATGATTGGTAAGAACTGACGGGGGAGGATCATTGATTGCGCCTTTTCTGGTCATATGAATCCCTTGAATACACTTGCTATCTGATACAGATGAGCAATAAGTAAGGGACTCATCTGTATCAGATAGCAAGCCTATATCGGTGTGCTGGCTTGAACAGGTCAGCACCCAACTGACTATCTATTTATGCTTAGACTTCATATGAACCGAATTTTAACATATACTGTAACTCACATAAAGCTAAATCTTATACAACCAGCATAAGTCTGGCTGTGAAGTAATGTTGTCTATGTTGATATTTTTGCCACTGAGCTGTGAGTTTATGGGAAAGTCTGCTCACTTGGCGGCCATCTTTGCAATACTTTCTAGCCATACAAGACAAGACTCCTAACTCACTGAAAGGAAAGAGAGCAAAATACTCTAAACTTAATGTCACATTACTGTCACAGAAAAAGTCTGACGAAAGCCTCATAAATAGTTTGTAGTGTTCGGCTTGACAAAAGCGCAAACAGTTTGTTTTCATCAGGCCATTCTGGCTAGTGCACTCACACAAATCTCCATAACAGTGGGAATCTTTCCCTGCTCACTGTGTAACCAGCAAGCTAATCCACTGTTTTTTTTTAAGGCCTTCCCCCAAAACAGATGCCTTGTTGAGCATTACCACCTTTCTCATTCATATTTCAACCAAGGACTGGTCTCTACCTTTATAACATCCCTGGTTTAAAACTTCTTCAGCTTTAGGACTGAAATAAAATCAGCTTCACCCTCCAGATGATCAGGATAGCACGCACATATCTATGGATGGCCACTGTGCTGTCCACTGTGGGTGATAATTCTCTATAGGATGAATTCTCAGTACACAGGTGCCACTGTGGATCAAGGAATGTTAAATGCCCACCGAACTTTAAAAATGGATTGTCCCATCTGGCACCCAATATATGCCTCTTACGAACTCCAGTATTAAACCTCACTCACAAAATAATACTCACAACTTATACGTGTGGGGGTTCCTAAGTCATCCCCTGGGGTAACACCACCTCATAATCAATTTACATATAGCTATCTATTTGGTATGTCAGTGTAAAGTAGACGAATGTGCTGACAATGTAAGTAATTCAGTAATTTAGAGAGGAGAAATATTTTTATTGGGCTGTTTAGGTTCATTTGTACAAGGACTTGTATGTTAAATATGTATATGTGTATATATGCATGCCAAGGAATAAATTAAATGTGGATAAAAACATTTCACACTAAGTTATGATTTCATTTTAGTCCACATTCTAAAGTTCCTTTATATAAACAGCTCTCAGAAACCATTTCCATCTTTGACCTTTCAGTTCTCATTGCTGTGAGTAGCTCAAGGCCTCAACTTCTTCATAATTGACTTTAAATCTAATCCATCTCTTCCCACTGTGCAAAAACTTCACAATATATTCCCAAAGCCATCTTAATAAGATTAACCAAATGCCGTGATTAGATTACCATATACATCATCTATCTAATTTGCTTGTGCTCTTCATAAGAGGAAATGCATAGCAATAAAAAATGGTCTTAAAAGCATAAATGTGTCATTAAACCCATCTGATTTACACTGAAACATGATGTTTATTAGTAATGAGCCATTATGTCATTTAATAGTAATGACTGTAGGCTTTCGTTACACTCATTATAACAGAATAAAATGATGAACGAAGAATTAGAGACCAACTGATGAAGAATAGATAGAAAATGTACAATCTACAATCTACAATCCAGCAACACTGGTGGTGGTGTGTTTGTGTGTGTTGTGCTGGTGTGAGTGGATTCTCCTAATACCGTACTACTCAGTAGGCAAGAATGTGTAGTGTGTCTGAATCCACAGTAGTCATAATGCAGTAGGCAAAAGTTCTCCAGATGATGTTCTGCTTACATTTATGGCATTTAGCTGACACTCTTAACCAGAGTGACTTACAAGGTTAATCATATTACAGGTAGGCCAACGTAATGTTAGGAGTCTTGCCCAAGGACTCTTATTGGTGTAGCACAGCATAGTCACCCAGGCTGGGATTCGAACCCCAGACGCCCACATGTGGTGGTGGCTCTCTGGCGGGCAGCGGCGTTATCTGCTGAGCTACACCAACCACAGCAGTGCCGGTGAGATTTTCACGCTGTGCTATCCCATGATTCCACTGGACTGTACTGAAAGAGCCTACTGCTTCACCGTTCGAGTAATGCACACTGGCTTCAATCTAGTACAAACTGACTAAGTAAGCGATTTCAGATGCAGCTTTCCTCATTGCGATAAAGCCATCAGTGAAGAAACACAGCTGTTTGCTGTGGTTTTTATTTCCTCTGTTCAGCGTGGCAACATAAACACATTTACGGCATTTAGCTAACACTCTTATCCAGAGCGACTTACAAGGTTAACGATTACAGGTTGGCCACTGTAGTGTTAGGAGTCTTGCCCAAGGACTCTTATTGGTGTAGCTCAGCATAGTCACCCAGACTGGGATTCGATCCCCAGTCTCCCACATGTAGCGGTAGCACCCAGAGTAGCGGTGTTACCCACTGAGCTACACCAACCACTCCTGCAGCACTGCTGTGTCTGATCCACTCACACCAGCACAACACACACTAACACACCACCTCCACATTACTGTCACTGCAGTGCTGAGAATGATCCACCACGCACATAATACCTGCTCTGTGGTGGTCCTGGGGGATCCTGACCATTGAAGAACGGGGTCAAAGGGGATAACAAAGTATGCAGAGATACAATGGAACTACAGTCTATAAGTATACCTTAGAGATGAGTTCGTAAGCAATTCAAACAGTTAAAAGAGTTGGAGAGGGGTCGCATCGTAGGGCTTCAAGTACCAACCATCAACTACAGACATTCAGCAAGCAGCGATGCCCTCCATGAGCAATCCTGTTAGTGCCAGCAACACTGATGGAGACTCTCATGGAGTGACTCAAAATGACAGTGAGTTATCTTCAGTGACAAGTCCCGCTGTTGTCTGGAGACGACTAACAAATACATGTGTGGCGGCACCACAACTAGTGCCAAAAGGAGTGGTATGTTGTCATGTGTCACCTCCACCCCTACCGCAAAATCTGCAGGAACTGTGTAAAATTATTCAAACTGCATGGGATGGATTATCACAGGACACCATTAGGAACCTCTACATCATCAAACATGGCAGCCTGATCCCAAGCTGAGAACCACTACTTCTGTATGTGTAGCTCAATAAATATTGCCCATATCAGCCTAAACTCATCATCATTTATTCTTTCTGGTAACCTTTATCTTCCTTCCCAATAGCACTACAATGCTTCTGGCATTTCCTTCTGGGTGCAACTTTTCTTTTAATGATGCATGTACTTCTGATCCAGCCAAACAAGAACTTCTGTAGGTAATTATCAGCAGCACGTGTAGAAGACTCTGTAGAAAGGTCGATCTCCAGGACCAGGATTGGTAAATACATAAATAAAAGACTTACATTATAAAGTCAGCTCATAGACTAGGAGTGGTTCTCTCGTTGTACATGTATTTCTGTAGGTAATTTGAGTGGTTTATGGTTGAGCTACCTTTTTAAGATATTTCTGTGTCTCCCTCTCTCCCTGACTGTGAGTCTGTAAGTCATTAGGGGGGCAGATGGGAGAGAAAGTGGGACACTGGATTCTTCCTAAAACACCTCATTACTGCAGACGTCTGTTTGAAAAGTCTTCTCTCAGACGCTTGATAAAGCCTGGGTTTATTCAATCTGAGGAATTCTTCACCATGGACACACACACACTCACCTTGACACCTTCTAGGTTCAGAAATACAAAACCACCCTCCAGAGACATCACCAGGGGTGACACTAGATCAGTTAATATATATATAATATAATAATAATAATAAGTATAAATGATTAGCTCAAATCCTCAGTACTGTTCATTATTCAACTTGCAACTCAAAATGCCACTGTGGCTCCAAACAAATTACTGAGGTAGCGAAGGTTATGTTGGAGGTTTTCTAATGGTGGCAGTCCTCTGCTGTTCAGAACTAGAGAGAAGTACAACCAGGGAATTTGTAGTGAGTAGAATTGCCGCTCAGTTATGGCTTCTGGTTGTGTCAAACGCTAGAGGGTGCTCCTGAGCAAGCCCAAAACTAATGGTTTAATGTGATTCATTTGAGCAAAATCATAGTTTGTAATAATTAAACATTTTATGTATAAGAGAATTCATTCATTTTCTGAATGCAGAACAGCACAAAACATATAAACAACACTGTTATATTTTTGAGTGCTTTTGAACTCTATAACTTTATAACTAAGTGACTTATGTGCTCATGACATCAATGAGTACTCAGTATTAATGATGCCAACTAATCAGCACTCTGTAGCGGTTAGGCTAGCCAATCAGTACTAAGTAACAGTAATGCTAACCAATCAACACTCAGTAATACTGACAAATCAGTAAAGCCAAACAATCAACACTAAGTATTAGTAATGTCAACAAATCAGTACTATCCGGGTTTGACCTTGAGCAGATGGGTTACCCTTTTGAGTCCTGGATCCTCTCGAGGTTTTTTCCTGTTGCTCCATGCCACTGTCGCCTTTGACTTGCTCACAAACAGTCAGCATAAAGCTCAGTAAACAAATACTACATGCTACTGAGAATACAGAACTGTTTTCTGGGGCAGTCGTGGGCTGGAGGTTAGGGAACCAGCCTTGTGACCGGAGGGTTGCTGGTTCGATTCCCTCAACTGACAGTAACATCTGAGGTGCCCTTGAGCAAGGCACCTAACCCCCAACTGCTCCCCGGGTGCTGTGGATAGGGCTGCCCACTGCTCTGGGTAAGTGTGCTCACTGCCCCCTGGTGTGTGTGTGTTCACTAGTGAGTGTGTTTGTGGGTGTTTCACTTCATGGATGGGTTAAATGCGGAGGACTAAATTTCCCCACTGTGGGACTAATAAGGGGTAAAAATCTAATAAAAAAAATCAGAGTGAATGAGCCACAAGTCACTGTTGCCCCTGGCTTGCTTATGGGGGGCTTGGCTCCGAACTTCCTTTTCTTACATGGACTGTTCTCTTTTTTCTTTATATAAACTGTTTTGATTGATTGATTACAGAGTGAAAGGGAGTAGGAATGAATGTCTAGATAACATTTCTGACAAATTATGGTCAATGTAAATGGCAGCTGATTATTTACCTGGTTGTTAGCTGACTAGCTATTGCTAAAGTGTCAGTGAAAAGTCCACATGGGCAGCATAGAGGAACTCTTACTGTATGTCTCTCAGTTTCCCCACCTTGTAGACGGAAATTAAGAGATGGCAGCTCTATCGAAGGCCAGGTACATTAGAAGCTTTTTTCCAAGTTTAAATAAAAAACTACACCCATCATTCATTAAGCCTTAAGTTGTTATAAGTCTTAGTTTGATAAATAAACATGTTGGAAAACAGGTGAGGAGAAGAAGAGAAAGACATGAAGGAGACTGACAGCAGGTTTAATCGAGAGACTTGTTTAAGCCTTCAGCTGACGTGAATCCTGTATCTGTAGAGGGAGCATGTTACGAAACACACTTTTCCAGTTCTTGTGCTGATAGATTCGGGTATCTAGGGTGCCTACTAACACACAAGCTGTAAAATAAGATATCCCAGTCAGTTTTTTGGGGGGCTGCCTAGAAACATAGAATTCAGCAAGCCATTTAGAATTGCCAGCGTCGATTCTCACAAGCGCCTGAGCTGCTAGCATCATGTGGAAGCCAAGAGCTAATCATGGGAACTGCTCTGTTGCTGGCTGCACCTGAGTGGATAAACTATGTTTAAAGGCCACATTACAGCTGACAGAAACCTGTATGTGTGTGCTGACCACTTTATGTCCGACACACAGCTAGTCAACCTTCCATTGGTCAGCTTCTTGTTAAATTAAAGGGGCAACAGGAAGATTCTCACTGCAGAATCCCAAACAGCGTGTTTTGAACAGGGCAGTTTAGATGGGGTGAGAGGAGAGCAGTGGTGGTTTATCCTTGTGGTAGATTGACCAAAGCCTGTCGCAGACATAAGAGGGCAATGTGTTAACTTGTGGAATAGTGACAGATCATCTTTAATGTGACCTCATTTTTTGAGACTAGATAAAAAAAATTGAGAAAACTTTTGTGTTGTAAACTCTAACTATCACTAAATCACCTAGACCATCATGTCTGTGATTGTACATATTGTAATGTTTCCTGCACTTTATATGTAAATAATACTGTATTTAGCATTTCTTGTTAGATGTATTTCATGATCTCTGTTCCTGCACTCTGCACAATGACAAAGTTGAATCTAATCTAATCTGTTCTAATCTGAAAAAGTGCCAGCATCCTCTTCACAGCCTGGAACAGATTTCTCCCAACAGTCCACCATTTTTGTTGCTGTTGCTTCATTGTTCTGCGTAAGTTTGGAAGGCGTAAGTATTAATGAGTGAAGACTTTTACATAACAGTGTGTCTCTGTGTCACTGTGTGATTTTTTTATTATTATATATATATATAAAATATACAAGGCTCTCCTTACTCAACTATGGCAATGCTATCACTGTTTCCATTCTATGACAAGAAAAAATATTAATCATAAAATCAAATATATATTATAAAGGCTCATATTTGTAATGATAAGTTCTCTGATAAGTCTTACCTCACTTACCTCACTCTTGTGGGATGTAAAAGAAGAACAACACATTAGAGGAGTATACCACTAGTAACCTAAGACTGTAATTATTTCACTTACAGCTAATTTATTACAGTTAGCTTGAGTGGCGAAAAACACTAATTGTTCAGAAAGACAAATTATAATGAAAGACTTCCAGCAACAGCAACCATATGGTGCTTTTCCACCAAATAGCAATGCACTACATTCATCAATGAGATTTAGTTTCTGACACATTATCACTCCTTTCTATCTGCCTCCTGTCTTCATTTGTGAAGGATATTTAATTATCCTGAAGCATTATCGCAAAATTATGTTCATATTTTATCAGGTAAGGAATTCAGTGGTTGAGGAGTAAACAAAGTTTAGAGTGGTTTGATGTGAAATGGCTAGTTGATGAGAAAATTATCAACATAGGTTTCTTTACAGTGGTGGTAATAATTTTATCCATTTTAAACCACCATTGAACCTATAGAAGTCTTTTGAGTTCTATAGCTACATAATGTTTGATGATGTTAAAATAGTGGAAAATCTGAAAACGGGATTTAAAAATGCAATTTAGACCAGAACCTTGTCAAAACTATCATAATACAATGTCTCAGATGTTACCAAGCAGCACATTCATAACTATTTCATGTAATAACTTTCTGAGAGGGAACTCTATAAGTTCTGCCAGAAAGACTCAGAAGGGAGAAGTGATGGAAAGAGATATTTTAATGATTTATAAGGTGTACAATTTGATGAGTAACAGTTCTTAGGAATGACCCATCCTATACCCAGGTCTTGAAGGGTTCAGGTCTTTGCAGATCCTGCCAGATATGGACAACAGCACTGGGACCAAACTGATAGTTGTGGGAGGGGGAAACGCTGAAACAGCAGAACCTGAAGGAGGCAGAACAGGAACGCAAGTTGAATGCTTGTAAAGGCAGGTGGCAGGCTGCGGTTGGCCAGAGTAATGTATAAATGAATGATGTGGCTTTTGAGTCACCCTGGCAGAACTTGTGCTAAAGCTTTCATTAGTGGACATCTGATTCTCAAAGCCATCAAAGGAAACCAGTTAGATATGGTAAACTTCTCATCGAACCACTCTTTAAAGCTACACTAAGTAAAAACGTACAGCAGCCCAAATAAAGAAGTCACTGTCGTAGTGGTGAGCCCACTATTGTGTTTTCAACCCTGTGGTATTTTCACCTCTGACATTTTGTATACTGACTACAGTCCTGGCTGGTTGATTACATTTAGAGTCAAGACAAAAGTGTATAAGGCACCCTTTCACTGTATGGGGCATGCTTTATAGGGAGAGAAAGACAGTGTGAGAGAGTATAAAGTGAGGTAGCAGCAGGTGTGACTGTCTGCCTTAACAAAGCAAGGATTTGTTGCAGGACTTGTTTAATGAAATTTTGGAGACGCTGATAAGCATATTTTGCAGAATCCTAAGGGCCAGAGTGTGTTGATGTCGCCATTTGTTCTGGATAAATCAGCGGCAGGGTCTGCAATAACAAAGAGAAACAAAACACGAAAGTTGCAGGCAATTCATCTGGGAATTGCAGTGGAGGCTAATTTTTGGAATAGCACATCTGTTCAACTTTAAAAGCATGCTGCAATCAACTTGTCCGTGCAAGCCCCCAAACTGTGTTATTTCAATGTATTGCATAAGCTACAATAGCTCAGCTACACAACAAAAACACTACACCCGCTGAATTGTATTACTTCACACACACAAACAAGGATAAGTAACTTACTCTAAATGTAGATACTGTGGTATAAACGGGGTCAAGTTTGACAGTTTCTCATTAGGGTGAATGGTTAAGTCACTCTAAATGTCTTTGTTACTCTCGTGATGTGAAAATATGAGCTGCAACAGCTTCTACTCTATACAACCAAGGTTCCGTCCCCTGAATGTGCTGAGGTTAGCTTCTTGTTCACCAGCTTCTTTTCAAACAAAGTAATAAAAGCAGAGAGGATAAATAAAGAAAAACTTAAATAAGAATCTGGAGAAGACAGTGAAATCTGAACCTTGACTCCAATCGGATCCCATCAGGTTTGAAGCTATAGCCCATATACCACTTACAACGGTCTGATTTTGATTTGTGCATTGGTTAGTCGCACTGGCATTGTCCACATGCTCTGCTTGCTCCTGATTCTGGCTGGACTTGGGGGCAACGAAGGTCCGAGCCAGAAGTCGTCCACAACCTCTTGATTGATTATCATCTTATGACCTCTAGAGGTCAGAATGCTAATGTCCCTCACACAAAACAGGCCTCTACCAATGCAATATGACAAACAGCGTGTGAATCAGTGGGAGATGAATGGAAGTGGACAGCAGGAGAGCAACTGAGAACAGCGTCCAGAAAAGCCATTAAAGATTACACTGCACTTAAATCATTCACAACAGCCAGGCCCACTACAGGATGCACGTTACACTGACCCGAACTGCACACCAGACAAGAAAGAAGCCATTAACATTTAATCACACCCTCAGTTCTAATGTATAACCTTTTAAAAGTCATTGAAAATGGAAAAATAAAACTGTACTGCCATGTTTTAAAAATGATAGACAGAATAGAAAGTTGTATTTTTTTTATTAATACAGCAATGGTTTTTATTGCGCTAGTTTACAAGATCACCAAAGGGAAGGGGAATATACAGGGGTTGGACAATGAACTGAAACACCTGGTTTTAGACCACAGTCATTTATTAGTATGGTGTAGGGCCTCCTTTTGCGGCCAATACAAGCGTCAGCGTGACGCTGTTATTTGGCCGCAAAAGGAGGCCCTACACCATACTAATAAATGACTGTGGTCTAAAAACCAGGTGTTTCAGTTTCATTGTCCCAACCCCTGTATATCCCTTTGGTGATCTTGTACTTAGCCAATAAAAACATTTTGCTGTATTAATATAAAAAAAATACAACTTTCTATTCTGTCTATCATTTTTAAACATGCAGTACAGTTTTATTTTTCCTTTTCAATAATGACTTTAAAAGTGGTACATTAGAACTGAGGGTGTGAATTAAATGTTAATGCTTCTTTCTTGTCTGGTGTGCAGTTCGGGTCAGCTGTAAACGTGCATCCTGTAGTGGGCCTGGCTGTTGTGAATGATTTAGTGCAGTGTAATCTTTAATGGCTTTTCTGGACGCTGTTCTCAGTTGCTCTCCTGCTGTCCACTTCCATTCATCTCTCCCACTGATTCACACGCTGTTTCGTCATATTTGCATTGGTAGAGGCCTGTTTTGTGTGAGGGACATTAGCATTCTGACCTCTAGAGGTCATAAGATGATAATCAATCAAGAGGTTGTGAGAGACTTCTGGCTGGACTTCGTTGCCCCCAAGTCCAGCCAGAATCAGGAGCAAGCAGAGCGATGTGGACAATGCAGTGCGACTAACCAATGCACAAATCAAAATCAGACCGTTTGTAAGTGGTATATGGGCTATAGCTTGCAATACTGATGGGATCCGATTGGAGTCAAGGTTCAGATTTCACTGTCTTCTCCAGATTCTTATTAAGTTTTTCTTTATTTAATCCTCTCTGCTTTATATTACTTTGTTTTGAAAAGAAGCTGGTGAACAAGAAAAAAAAAGCTAACCTCAGCAACATTCAGGGGGGACGGAACCTTGGTTGTATAGAGTAGAAGCTGTTGCAGCTCATATTTTCACATCACGAGAGTAACAAAGACATTTAGAGTGACTTAAACCATGTTCACCCTAATGAGAAACCTGTCAAACTTGACCCCGTTTATACCACAGTATCTACATTTAGAGTAAGTTACTTATCCTTGTTTTGTGTGTGTGAAGTAATACAATTCAGCGGGTTGTAGTGTTTTTTGTTGTGTAAGCTGAGCTATTTGTAGCTTATGCAATACATTGAAATAACACAGTTTGGGGGGCTGCCACGGACAAGTTGATTGCAGCATGCTTTTAAAGTTGAACAGATGTGCTATTCCAAAAATTAGCCTCCACTGCATTTCCAGATGAATTGCCTGCACTCTTTCGTGTTTTGTTTCTCTTTGTTATTGCAGACCCTGCCGCTGATTTATCCAGAACAAATGGCGACATCAACACACTCTGGCCCTTAGGATTCTGCAAAATATGCTTATCAGCGTCTCCAAAAATTTCATTAAAACAAGTCCTGCAAACAAATACCTTGCTTTGTTAAGGGCAGACAGTCCACACCTGCTGCTACCTCACTTTTATACTCTCTCACACTGTAAAAAATTCTCTCCCTATAAAGCATGCCCCATACAGTTGAAAGGGTGCCTTATACACTTTTGTCTTGACTCTAAATGTAATCAACCAGCAGGACTGTAGTCAGTATACAAAATGGTCAGAGGTGAAAATACCACAGGGTGAAAACACAATAGTGGGCTCACCACTACGACAGTGACTTTCTTTATTTGGGCTGCTGTACGTTTTTACTTAGTGTAGCTTTTAAAGAGTGGTTCGATGAGAAGTTTACCATATCTAACTGTTTCCTTTTGATGGCTTTGAGAATCAGATGTCACTAATGAAAGCTTTGCACAAGTTCTGCCAGGTGACTCAAAACGCCACATCATTCATTTATACATTACTCTGGCCAACCGCAGCCTGCCACCTGCCTTTACAAGCATTCAACTTGCGTTTCCTGTTCTGCCTCCTTCAGGTTTTCTGCTGTTTCAGCGTTTCCCCCTCCCGACAACTATCAGTTTTGGTCCCGAGTGCTGTTGTCCATGATCTGGCAGTATCTGCAAAGACGTGAACCTTCAAGACCTGGTATAGGATGGGTCATTCCTAAGAACTGTTACTCATCAAATTGTACACCTTATAAATCATTAAAATATCCTCTTTCCATCACTTCTCCCGAAAGCCTTCTGAGTCTTTCTGGCAGACCAGAACTTATAGAGTTCCCCTCTCAGAAAGGTTATTACATGAAATAGTTATGAATGTGCTTGCTTGGTAACATCTGAGACATTGTTATTATGATAGTTTTGACAAGGTTCTGGTCCTAAATTGCATTTTTTAAATCCCGTTTTCAGATTTTCCACTATTTTTAACATCATCAAACATGTATGTAGCTATAGAACTCAAAAGACTTCTATAGGTCAATGGTGGTTTAAAATGGATAGAAATTATTACCTACCACTGTAAAGAAACCTATGTTGATAATTTTCTCATCAACTAGCCATTTCACATCAAACCACTCTAAACTTTGTTTACTCCTCAACCACTGAATTCCCTTACCTGATAAAATATGAAAATAATGGTTTGCGATAATGATGCTTCAGGATAATTAAATATCCTTCACAAATGAAGACATTGGAGGCAGATAGAAAGGAGTGATAATGTGTCAGAAACTAAATCTCATTGATGAATGTAGTGCATTGCTATTGGTGGAAAAGCACCATATGGTTGCTGTTGCTGGAAGTCTTTCATTATAATTTGTCTTTCTGACAATTAGTGTTTTTTTCGCCACTCAAGCTAACTGTAATAAATTAGCTGTAAGTGAAATAATTACAGTCTTAGGTTACTAGTGGTATACTCCTCTAATGTGTTGTTTCTTCTTTTACATCCCACAAGAGTGAAGTAAGTGAGGTAAGACTTATCAGAGAACTTATCATTACAAAGATGAGCCTTTATAATAATATATTTGATTTTATGATTAATATTTTTTCTGTCATAGAATGGAAACAGTGATAGCATTGCCATAGTTGAGTAAGGAGAGCCTTGTATATTTTATATTATATATATAATAATAAAAAAATCACACAGTGGACACAGAGACACATTGTTATGTAAAAGTAGTTCCCTTTTTCACTCATTAATACTTACGCCTTCCAAACTTACGCAGAACAATGAAGCAACAGCAACAAAAATGGTGGACGGTTGGGAGAAATCTGTTCCAGGCTGTGAAAGAGGATGCTGGCACTTTTTTCAGATTAGAACAGATTAGCATTAGATTCAACTTTGTCATTGTGCAGAGTGCAGGAACAGAGATCATGAAATACATCTAACAAGAAATGCTAAATACAGTATTATTTACAACTATAAAGTGCAGGAAACATTACAATATGTACAATCACAGACATGATGGTCTAGGTGACTTAGTGATAGTTTTAGAGTTTACAACTTACAAAAGTTTTCTCAATTTTTTTTATCTAGTCTCAAAAAAATGAGGGTCCATTAAAGATGATCTGTCCACTATTCCACAAGTTAACACATTGCCCTCTTATGCTCTGCGACAGGCTTTGGTCAATCTACCACAAGGATAAACCCCCACTGCTCTCCTCTCACCCATCTAAACTGCCCTGTTCAAAAACACGCTGTTTTGGGATTCTGCAGTGAGAATCTTCCTGTTGCCCTTTAATTTAACAAGAAGCTGACCAATGGAAGGTTGACTAGCTTGTGCGTCGGACATAAAGTGGTCAGCACACCACAATACATTTTCTGTCCAGCTGTCAATGTGGCCTTTAAAACATAGTGTATCCACTCGGTGGCAGCCAGCAATCAGAGCAGTTCCCATGATTAGCTCTTGGGCTTCCACATGTGGACTAGGCAGCTCAGGGCGCTTGTGAGAATCCGGACGCTGGCAATTCTAAATGGATTGCTGAATTTCTATGTTTTTTCTAGGCAGCCCCCCAAAAACACTGGCACTGCGGGATATCTTATTTACAGGCTGAGTGTGTTAGTAGGCACCCTAGATACCCGAATCTATCAGCACAAGAACCTGGAAAAGTGTGTTTCGTAAACATGCTCCCTCCTACAGGATACAGGATTCCACTTCAGCTGAAGGCTTTAAAACAAGTCTCTCGATTAAAACCTGCTGGCAGTCTCCTTCATGTCTTTCTCTTCTTCTCCGTCTCCTCACTGTTTTCCCAACCCCCAACATGTTTATTGATCAAACTAAGACTTATAACAAACTTAAGGCTTAATGAATGATGGGTGTAGTTTTTTTATTTAAAACTTGGAAAAAAAGCTTCTAATTTACCTGGCCTTCGATAGAGCTGCCATCTGCTTAATTTTCCGTCTACAAGGTGGGGGAAACTGAGAGGACATACAGTAAGAGTTCCCTCTATGCTGCCCATGTGGGACTTTTCACTGGACACTTTAGCAATAGCTAGTCAGCGAACAACCAGGTAAATGTTAATCAGCTGCCATTTACATTGACCATAATTTGTCAGAAATGTTATCTAGACATTAATTCCCTACTCCTACTAACCTACCCTTTGCAACTCTGTTAATCATTCAATCAAAAACAGTTGTATATAAGACAAAGAGAGACAGTCCCCATCCGCAGAAAGGAAGTTCGGAGCCAAGCCCCCCATAAGCAAATGCCAGGGGCCAACAGTGAACTTGTGGCTTCATTCACCTCTGATTTTTTTTATTAGATTTTATCCACCTTAATTAGTCCCACAGTGGGGAAATTTAGTCCTCCGCATTTAACCCATCCATGAAGTGAAACACCACACAAACAACTCACTAGTGAACACCACACACACCAGGGGGCAGTGAGCAACTTTACCCAGAGCCATGGGGCAGCCTATCCACCAGCACCCGGTGAGCAGTTGGGGGGTTAAGGTGCCTTGCTCAAGGGCACCTCAGATGTCACTGTCAGTTGAGGGGATCGAACCAGCAAACCCTCCGAGTCACAATGCTGGGTTCACCTAACCTCCAGCCCACGACTGCCCCGAAAAACAGTTCTGTATTCTCAGTAGCATGTAGGTAGTATTGTTTACTGAGCTTTAATGCTGACTGTTTGTGAGCAAGTCAAAGGCGACAGTGGCATGGAGCACACAAAGGAAAAAACCAATATCAACGAGAGGATCCAGGGGAACCGCTCAAAAGGGGGAACTCCTCTGCTCAAGGTCAAACCCGATAGTACTTGATTTGTTGACATATTTACTACCATACCTTGAGTGTTGATTGTTTTGGCTTTACCTGACATGTCTAGTCAGTTTATTACTGAGTGTTCCGATTGGTTAAGCATTAACTGTTCCTTAGTACGATTGGTCTTAGCCTAACCGCTACAGAAGTGCTGAGTAGTTAGTCTGCTTAGCATTAAAACTGACGTAACTCATTGATGTCTACTGGAGCACAATAAGGTCACTTAGTTATAAAGTTATAGAGTTCAAAGGCACTCAAAAAAATATAACATTGTTGTTTATATGTTTTGGTGTCTGTTCTGTCATTCAGAGACAATGAATGAAGTTCTCTGTATTACATGAGAGAAATGTTTTGAATTATTTACATAACTATGATTTTGCTCAAATGAATCACATTAAACCAT
>JAMWET010000087.1:12500-24114 GCA_024036415.1 Prochilodus magdalenae | reverse complement strand
GTTTATACCGTTTGGGGCTGGTCTGTGCTGGTTTATGCCGTTGTGGGGCTGCTCTGTGCTGGTTTATTGCCGTTTGTGGGGCTGCTCTGTGCTGGTTTATGCCGTTGTGGGGCTGCTCTGTGCTGGTTTATGCCGTTGTGGGGCTGCTCTGTGCTGGTTTATGCCGTTGTGGGGCTGCTCTGTACTGGTTTATGCCGTTGTGGGGCTGCTCTGTGCTGGTTTATGCCGTTGAGGGGCTGCTCTGTACTGGTTTATGCCGTTGAGGGGCTGCTCTGTGCTGGTTTATGCCGTTGTGGGGCTGCTCTGTGCTGGTTTATGCCGTTGTGGGGCTGCTCTGTGCTGGTTTATACCGTTGTGGGGCCGCGTGGTGGTGGTTTATGCCGTTGTGGGGCTGCTCTGTGCTGGTTTATGCCGTTGTGGGGCTGCTCTGTGCTGGTTTATGCCGTTGTGGGGCTGCTCTGTGCTGGTTTATGCTGGTCTGTGGCTGGTCTGTGCTGGTTTATGCCGTTGTGGGGCTGCTCTGTGCTGGTTTATGCCGTTGTGGGGCTGCTCTGTGCTGGTTTATGCCGTTGTGGGGCTGCTCTGTACTGGTTTATGCCGTTGTGGGGCTGCTCTGTGCTGGTTTATGCCGTTGTGGGGCTGCTCTGTGCTGGTTTATGCCGTTGTGGGGCTGCTCTGTACTGGTTTATGCCGTTGTGGGGCTGCTCTGTGCTGGTTTATACCGTTGTGGGGCTGCTCTGTGCTGGTTTATGCCGTTGTGGGGCTGCTCTGTGCTGGTTTATGCCGTTGTTGGGGGTCTGTGATCTTTATGCTGCTTGTGGGGATGGTGTGCTGGTTTATACCGTTGTGGGGCTGCTCTGTGCTGGTTTATACCGTTGTGGGGCTGCTCTGTGCTGGTTTATACCGTTGTGGGGCTGCTCTGTGCTGGTTTATACCGTTGTGGGGCTGCTCTGTGCTGGTTTATGCCGTTGTGGGGCTGCTCTGTGCTGGTTTATGCCGTTGTGGGGCTGCTCTGTACTGCTCTGTGCTGGTTTATGCCGTTGTGGGGCTGCTCTGTGCTGGTTTATACCGTTGAGGGGCTGCTCTGTGCTGGTTTATACCGTTGTGGGGCTGCTCTGTGCTGGTTTATACCGTTGTGGGGCTGCTCTGTGCTGGTTTATGCCGTTGTGGGGCTGCTCTGTGCTGGTTTATTCCGTTGTGGGGCTGCTCTGTGCTGGTTTATGCCGTTGTGGGGCTGCTCTGTGCTGGTTTATACCGTTGAGGGGCTGCTCTGTGCTGGTTTATGCCGTTGTGGGGCTGGCCTGTGCTGGTTTATAACGTTGAGGGGCTGCCTGTTGGTTTATACCGTTGTGGGTGCTGGTTTATACCGTTGTGGGGCTGCTGCTGTGCTGGTTTATGCCGTTGTGGGGCTGCTCTGTGCTGGTTTATACCGTTGAGGGGGGCTGCTCTGTGCTGGTTTATACCGTTATCTGTGCTGGTTTTATACCGTGGGGGCTGGCTCTGTGCTGGTTTATGCCGTTGTGGGGGCTGCTCTGTGCTGGTTTTATATGCCGTTGTGGGGCTGCTCTGTGCTGGTTTATATGCCGTTTGTGGGGCTGCTCTGTGCTGGTTTATGCCGTTGTGGGGCTGCTCTGTGCTGGTTTATGCCGTTATGCTCTGTGCTGGTTTATGCCGTTGTGGGGCTGCTCTGTGCTGGTTTATGCCGTTGTGGGGCTGCTCTGTGCTGGTTTATGCCGTTGTGGGGCTGCTCTGTGCTGGTTTATGCCGTTGTGGGGCTGCTCTGTGCTGGTTTATGCCGTTGTGGGGCTGCTCTGTGCTGGTTTATGCCGTTGTGGGGCTGCTCTGTGCTGGTTCTCTGTGCTTGGGTGCTGCTTTATGCCGTTGGCCTGTGCTGGTTTATACCGTTGTGGGGCTGCTCTGTGCTGGTTTATGCCGTTGAGGGGCTGCTCTGTGCTGGTTTATGCCGTTGAGGGGCTGGTCTGTGCTGGTTTATGCTGGTCTGGGGCTGGTCTGTGCTGGTTTATGCCGTTCTGGGGCTGGGGCTGGTTTGTGCCGTGCTGGGTTGCTCTGTGCTGGTTTTGAGGGGCTGCTCTGTGCTGGTTTATACCGTTGAGGGGCTGCTCTGTGCTGGTTTATGCCGTTGTGGGGCTGCTCTGTGCTGGTTTATACCGTTGTGGGGCTGCTCTGTGCTGGTTTATGCCGTTGAGGGGCTGCTCTGTGCTGGTTTATGCCGTTGTGGGGCTGCTCTGTGCTGGTTTATACCGTTGTGGGGCTGCTCTGTGCTGGTTTATACCGTTGTGGGGCTGCTCTGTGCTGGTTTATGCCGTTGTGGGGCTGCTCTGTGCTGGTTTATACCGTTGTGGGGCTGCGCTGTGTGCTGGTTTATATGCCGTTTGTGGGCTGCTGGCTGTGCTGGTTTATACCGTTGTGGGGCTGCTCTGTGCTGGTTTATGCCGTTGAGGGGCTTGCTGTGGGTTGGGGTCTTGTGCTGGTGGGGCTGCTATGCCGTTGTGGGGCTGCTCTGTGCTGGTTTATGCCGTTGAGGGGCTGGCCTGTGCTGGTTTATGCCGTTGTGGGGCTGCTCTGTGCTGGTTTATGCCGTTGTGGGGCTGCTCTGTGCTGGTTTATACCGTTGAGGGGCTGGCCTGTGCTGGTTTATACCGTTGTGGGGCTGCTCTGTGCTGGTTTATGCCGTTGTGGGGCTGCTCTGTGCTGGTTTATACCGTTGTGGGGCTGCTCTGTGCTGGTTTATACCGTTGTGGGGCTGCTCTGTGCTGGTTTATGCCGTTGTGGGGCTGCTCTGTGCTGGTTTATGCCGTTGTGGGGCTGCTCTGTGCTGGTTTATGCCGTTGTGGGGCTGCTCTGTGCTGGTTTATGCCGTTGTGGGGCTGCTCTGTGCTGGTTTATACCGTTGTGGGGCTGCTCTGTGCTGGTTTATGCCGTTGTGGGGCTGCTCTGTGCTGGTTTATACCGTTGAGGGGCTGCTCTGTGCTGGTTTATACCGTTGAGGGGCTGCTCTGTGCTGGTTTATACCGTTGAGGGGCTGGCCTGTGCTGGTTTATGCCGTTGTGGGGCTGCTCTGTGCTGGTTTATACCGTTGTGGGGCTGCTCTGTGCTGGTTTATACCGTTGTGGGGCTGCTCTGTGCTGGTTTATGCCGTTGTGGGGCTGCTCTGTGCTGGTTTATACCGTTGAGGGGCTGCTCTGTGCTGGTTTATGCCGTTGAGGGGCTGCTCTGTGCTGGTTTATACCGTTGTGGGGCTGCTCTGTGCTGGTTTATACCGTTGTGGGGCTGCTCTGTGCTGGTTTATGCCGTTGTGGGGCTGCTCTGTGCTGGTTTATACCGTTGAGGGGCTGGCCTGTGCTGGTTTATGCCGTTGAGGGGCTGGCCTGTGC
Source organism: Prochilodus magdalenae (assembly GCA_024036415.1). NCBI lineage: Eukaryota > Metazoa > Chordata > Actinopteri > Characiformes > Prochilodontidae > Prochilodus > Prochilodus magdalenae. The sequence continues at coordinate 20,719 of JAMWET010000087.1, read as the reverse complement.
TGGTTTATACCGTTGTGGGGCTGCTCTGTGCTGGTTTATACCGTTGAGGGGCTGGCCTGTGCTGGTTTATACCGTTGAGGGGCTGCTCTGTGCTGGTTTATACCGTTGAGGGGCTGCTCTGTGCTGGTTTATGCCGTTGTGGGGCTGGCCTGTGCTGGTTTATACCGTTGAGGGGCTGCTCTGTGCTGGTTTATGCCGTTGTGGGGCTGGCCTGTGCTGGTTTATACCGTTGTGGGGCTGCTCTGTGCTGGTTTATGCCGTTGTGGGGCTGCTCTGTGCTGGTTTATGCTGGTCTGGGGCTGGTCTAAACTGGTTTATGCCGTTGAGGGGCTGGCCTGTGCTGGTTTATACCGTTGAGGGGCTGGCCTGTGCTGGTTTATGCCGTTGAGGGGCTGCTCTGTGCTGGTTTATGCTGGTCTGGGGCTGGTCTAAACTGGTTTATGCTGGTCTGGGGCTGGTCTAAACTGGTTTATGCTGGTCTGAGTTTATCCTTTGATCTAAGAGACCTTCTCTAAGGTTCCTTACTGATAATATATACTATATATTTTATTATTAATATATAAAACATATTTAAGTACGTTAGTGGATCCCAGGGCTTCACGCTGCTGGGACCCAGTATGAAGGTCCCGGTGATACTGTGCTGGTGACTGATCCCGAGCCCTGTACCTTCTCTAAGTTTCAGTTCTCTGTCACTGTGACTCTGTTGCTAAGCATTCGCACTGTTAGTAAATAACTCTGGCTAACAAAGCATGATGTAAATTCTCCACCAGTGACCTTACAGCACTCCCTCTGCCTCCACCTTCCGCTCTCTCTCTCAGACATGCGTCAGTGCAGACAGGCCCTGACATTAATCCAGTTTAAATTTAGTTCACACCCAAAACAGTGACCTACCCAGCAGCACGCCTTCCACTGTTATCTCTCCATCCTCCGCACGTCACTCGGCAGCCTGGCTGTGGGGAGGAGAGGGCAGCACCATGGACTCTCCTAATAATATTAGTGCTGCTACTAATAATCTTCCATATGAACATAGAAAATAGAAATAAAGGAGTAAACACGTAGCATGGTACTGATCAGCCACCCTCATGGAAATCTCATTCCCAGTGAGATCTTCCTGCGCCAGCCTTACAGAACCTTTTTCCTTCACCCCTCTACACATTACACCGGGCACCGTACAGGTGAGACGGCTCTACACCGGGCACCGTACAGGTGAGACACTGTACAGGTGAGGCGGCTCTACACCGGGCACCATACAGGTGAGACGGCTCTACACCGGGCACCGTACAGGTGAGACGGCTCTACACCAGGCACCGTACAGGTGAGACGGCTCTACACCGGGCACCGTACAGGTGAGACGGCTCTACACCGGGCACCGTACAGGTGAGACTGCTGTACACCGGGCACCGTACAGGTGAGACGGCTCTACACCGGGCACCGTACAGGTGAGACGGCTCTACACCGGGCACCGTACAGGCGAGACGGCTGTACACCGGGCACTGTACAGGTGAGACGGCTGTACACCGGGCACCGTACAGGTGAGACGGCTCTACACCGGGCACCGTACAGGTGAGACACTGTACAGGTGAGGCGGCTCTACACCGGGCACCGTACAGGTGAGACGGCTCTACACCGGGCACCGTACAGGTGAGACGGCTCTACACCAGGCACCGTACAGGGGAGACGGCTGTACATCGGGCACTGTACAGGCGAGACACTGTACAGGTGAGACGGCTCTACACCGGGCACCGTACAGGTGAGACTGCTGTACACCGGGCACCGTACAGGTGAGACACTGTACAGGTGAGACGGCTCTACACCGGGCACCGTACAGGTGAGACGGCTCTACACCGGGCACCGTACAGGTGAGACTGCTGTACACCGGGCACCGTACAGGTGAGACGGCTCTACACCGGGCACCGTACAGGTGAGACGGCTCTACACCGGGCACCGTACAGGCGAGACGGCTGTACACCGGGCACCGTACAGGTGAGACGGCTGTACACCGGGCACCGTACAGGTGAGACGGCTCTACACCGGGCACCGTACAGGTGAGACACTGTACAGGTGAGGCGGCTCTACACCGGGCACCGTACAGGTGAGACGGCTCTACACCGGGCACCGTACAGGTGAGACGGCTCTACACCAGGCACCGTACAGGGGAGACGGGTGTACATCGGGCACACTGTACAGGTGAGACGGCTGTACACCTGGCACCGTACAGGTGAGACGGCTGTACACCGGGCACCGTACAGGCGAGACACTGTACAGGTGAGACGGCTCTACACCGGGCACCGTACAGGTGAGACTGCTGTACACCGGGCACCGTACAGGTGAGACGGCTCTACACCGGGCACCGTACAGGTGAGACGGCTCTACACCGGGCACCGTACAGGCGAGACGGCTGTACACCGGGCACCGTACAGGCGAGACGGCTGTACACCGGGCACCGTACAGGGGAGACGGCTGTACACCGGGCACCGTACAGGCGAGACGGCTGTACACCGGGCACTGTACAGGGGAGACGGCTGTAAACCTGGCACCGTACAGGGGAGACGGCTGTACACCGGGCACCGTACAGGGGAGACGGCTGTACACCGGGCACCGTACAGATGAGATGGCTGTACACCGGGCACCGTACAGGTGAGACGGCTGTACACCGGGCACCATACAGGCAAGATGGATGTACACCGGGCACCGTACAGGTGAGACGGCTCTACACCGGGCACCGTACAGGTGAGACGGCTCTACACCGGGCACCGTACAGGTGAGACGGCTCTACACCGGGCACCGTACAGGTGAGACTGCTGTACACCGGGCACCGTACAGGTGAGACGGCTCTACACCGGGCACCGTACAGGTGAGACGGCTCTACACCGGGCACCGTACAGGTGAGACAGCTTCTCAGAACTTTACTACACACAAACAGCTCTGCTGCTCTGAGTGAGGTTTATTTCAGATGAAAGATCCACCTTTGCCCACCTTTTCACCCGCTGGGAAGTCTGGGAACAGAGGAGGCGTTTAAATGGGCCCGTTCAGTATCAGTGATATATGATGTTCTACAGAACAGAGGGGATCTGAATCGGATTCACCCAGATAAACATCTCGGTGTGGGAGGCCATTCCCCGGCGCCTCCGCTTCAGTCCTACCGGCAGTTTTCCTTAAACTCCATGTTTATTCCCTTGACCTTCCCGGCGTTTGGCAGACCCTCCTATCCAGAGTGACCTACGGTTTGTGTTTACACGGCTGGGTGAAGGAAGAGCTCAGAGTCTTGCCCCGAGGAGTAGTGTACGGTGGTTACCCAGGTGATCCAAGCGAGCTGGAGTCCCAGTCCTGCAAGCTCAGACTCAACCCCGAAGACGGTGTTGGTGGATGTGTGTTTGATGTGCCTGTGAACACTGCAGCTGGTTTACAGCTCGGGCTGAACCGCGTTCCGCTTCTGTACGAGGACTTGCAGGTGAAGGAGCTGATGACCTTTAGCGCAGCTGTAAATCCCCTCCACATCAGCCGGTCAGTGTTTCGGTTCCAGTGGGTCGGCGTTCCTGCGCTTCCCCTAATCACACTTCTGCTCCGCGTATATTTAGCTGTGGTTCTCGGATGACACAGCTTCCTCAGGCACACCGACCCCTGAAGTCATTCTGCGTGAACTCAGCTGACGTTCTCGGAAACATCACCACCACCACATACGCTCCCAGAGCACACTTTCCACAGAGCGTGACCGGATCCTCCGAACGATGAGGTCATTACAGAGCGCCATACCTGCTAACAGACACCTGAGAGGACGCTGCCAATGCTCCCCAGACCTCAGCCTGACACCGACGAGCCCTGTTCAGGTCACGGTACAGCACCGTGCAGCGCCATTCATACTGCGAGGATCCGGCGACTTCCAGCGCACCGTGCAAACCTGTTTCTGAAACCTGTCGAGACAGTCCTGTAGATAAACAGCTCAGCTGGTCCAAACTGGTCTGGTGCTGGTTTGGCTGGTCACCGCAAACATGTGCTAGGGCCTCTCCCTAACAACTACACAACAGCATGGCTATCAGCCCCCCAGCTGGGAGAGTTCCCATGGTTCCACAGGGTTCTACCTTCCCTCAGCACTAAACATTACATTCAGGAACCACAGAACGTTCTCAGGGATACACCTCAGGAACAGGCAGCTAACTTATCCCTCTGGGGCCGGGCTAGCCTGGGAACCCTGACCTGCCCTTACTCCTGGCTGATCGCCATCCTTGATCCATGGAGGGTTTAAGGTTGTTACTGGGAACAGAAGCCAGCTGACTAGTCTGTCGTTTGGAGCTACCAGGTTAGCTACAAGCTAACAGGCACACTAGCATTGCGCTAACTGCATTCATCACCTCTAATAGGCTTTAGCCGTCCCTGGCCTGTTAGGTACTAAAGCACAGATGAATTCAGACGCCAACACCGTTTTAGCCTGGCTACGTGGTTCTGCTCAGTGTTCAGTAGTTAGCTTCAGTGTTGAGACTGAAGACACCAAGCCAGTCCTAGCAGGGGGTCCATAACTGTGAGGGTTTGCACTGAGGGGTGCTATTAAATACACACACACGGGTCAGAGTCAACACATCATTTATTTCATTCATATACGTCCTTATAAAAATAGAACTCTGAAACTATACAGTCGGCACACTGGACCGCAGCCAATCGCATCGGATCAGGAGCGGTCCAGAACAGGAAGAGTCTCTGAATTTAAAACACACTTTAATATCTAAGCTCCGCCCTCCAAGCTGTGCTCAGTCCCATGAATATCATGACTCCGGCAGCAGACGATCAAAACCCTCTCCCACTGAGACAACAGGGCCAGCACCCCGGGCTTTGAGTGGCCAGCCCTGCGCAGCTTGTCGCCGTCTCACCAGGGAGGGGAGGGTCTCGACGGGACCCCCATCAACATTAGTTCTGTAAGTGCACTGAGGCTCCATCCTCACTTCAGCGAATCAGTAGTGCTAGCCCCGCCCCCAGGCCAGCAAACCCTGCAAAGGCCATTAGGGCGTTCCGTACGCGCGACTCCGAGTCGTCCTCGCGGAAGAACTCCACGAAACCCTCCTGCAACACAAAACGCAAACGGCACGTCAATAAAACAGCACAGCGCGGTAAACGGTCACCACAGCCTGAACCAATCAGAGCCCAGACGGCAGCGTGCGGTCACATGACCACCCCGCTCTCCCTGCATAATGCAAGAGGAAAAACTGAGCTCGTCTACACTCAGCTACCGAGCCCAGCGCTGAACGGGGTCTCATTCATACCGCACTGTGGGTAGGGACTGTAGGGCGGGGTGGGGGTGGGGGTTCTAGGCCCACTTTATTTCTACTGGCCCAGGTGGACCTGAATACCCTCCCCTTCCAGCTAGAGGTGTGCAGGTATAGTGTGGCTGTGATGTCACAGCAGATAGGGACCTGGCGGCTTCTGATTGGTCCAACTTATCTACAGGGCGTTCCCCAGCACCTATAATCCTTATCTTAACACGCAGGACAAGCCTGGTAAAGTAGGCTACACCTTAACCCCACAGATCCTGTGGCTCCAACATCACACTTTTACTAGCTAGTGTAAAACGATCTTCAGCCCCAGTAATACATACCTAGAACCATACCTAGAACCTGTCTCTACTACATAACCAGTCACTTATAATGGGAAAAGGGTATTACAACACCACCCAGTACTCCAACACCACCATGTGACCCATTACTGCACCACTATGCCCCATACGCCCCGTTAGGTCGGACCCAAGTTGCCCCTAGGGGGCCGAACAGCTCCAGTGGTGGTACTCACCCATGCTTTGTTGTTGATGAGATACTGTAGCTGGTGCTTGCCGAGGTACGACGAGATGTGATTGGCCACGTTCTCCACACAATGCTCTCTGCCCGCCTCCTTTAGCCGTGCGCAGACCACGGCACCAAACCCCACCAGGCTGACGATCCTCCCCCAGTTGGTGGTCCCGTCATCGAACAGGGTCACAGCCACTTTACTAACGAACTCCATGCTATCATCCTGCTCCTTCAAATTCAGCTTCTGGACCATACCTGAGGAGGAAACCATCAGAACACGGTCAGCAAACTAGAGCTAGAACCCATTACCATAAGGACATCAGTCAGACCGCCCCCTACGCTTCCTGTAGTGTATTACAGTCTGTCAGAATGGGCGTGCGGGTCGTATCGCCCTCTACGCTTCCTGTAGTGTATTACAGTCTGTCAGAATGAGCGTGCGGGTCGTATCGCCCCCTACGCTTCCTGTAGTGTATTACAGTCTGTCAGAATGAGCGTGCGGGTCGTATCGCCCCCTACGCTTCCTGTAGTGTATTACAGTCTGTCAGAACGAGTGTGCGGCTCGTATCGCCCCCTACACTTCCTGTAGTGTATTACAGTCTGTCAGAATGAGCGTGCGGGTCGTATCGCCCCCTACGCTTCCTGTAGTGTATTACAGTCTGTCAGAATGAGCGTGTGGGTCGTATCGCCCCCTACGCTTCCTGTAGTGTATTACAGTCTGTCAGAATGAGCGTGTGGGTCGTATCGCCCCCTACGCTTCCTGTAGTGTATTACAGTCTGTCAGAACGAGTGTGCGGGTGGTATCGCCCCCTACGCTTCCTGTAGTGTATTACGGTCTGTCAGAATGAGGGTGTGGGTCGTAGCGCCCCCTACGCTTCCTGTACTGTATTACAGTCTGTCAGAATGAGCGTGCGGGTCGTATCGCCCCCTACGCTTCCTGTAGTGTATTACAGTCTGTCAGAATGAGCGTGCGGGTCGTACTTTAAACCCAGAGGTAAACCAATTCTAATCTAGAACGTATCTAGCTCCACTGCTTCCTGTTCCACACTAGAGCTGTATACAGGTGCCGGCGCAATGCAAAAAAAAGAGCAGCAAATATTTGCATTAAAGACCCAATATGCAAACACCACCTCCAAGCCTGGCTCCTATTAAACACAGCACTACTGTTCTCCGAGAGAACCACAGGACGGTTCTAACCGGCCATCGTCTCCACAGCAGGACTGATTGGGGCTTCTATGGCCCGGCTGCAGCTTGTTTACTGGGTGTGCGGGTTCCTGTCCTCAGTGTGTCTGCTGTGGAAGCCCCTGAACAGTCCCAGAAGACCTTAACCGTGTGCAGGAATGCCCCTCCGTAGGTGCCGCTCCCCCGTGTGCAGATGCGGCGGCTGGGCCTGGGCGTGTTGGGCTGGGTGCGTGGGAGGGAAAGTTTCGACGAGCTGATAAACAGGTTAAACTCTGAAAGCTAAACCGATCAGATCTGGAAATACCAGACCACATTCCGTCACGCGGGGGAGGAAGCGGAACGCCAACACTGCACACTGAAGAGCTTCCACTGAACGCCAGTAACCCAACACGGCTCCCCGGCAGGATCACTCAGCAGTGCGGTGTGCAGAGACGAGGGTGGGCCCTGTAATACACCCCAGCACGCTAGAGTGGGGCAATAAGGCCGTACAGGTGACCACCGTGTTCAGGTTACTCTCTGAACGTGTGGGCACAGGGCGAGTCCCTGAACACTCAGCCTGTGTAACTGGACTCTACGCACCCCAGAGTGAACGGATCCCGAACAGGACCATCTGAAACCGAATGGAGTTGAAATAGAAATAAACAGAGCGCCCTGTGGAGTAACTCGGGGTAGCGCTACACGGCCTGGCCTTCAAACCACAATGACGACACGCTGGTGCAACACTGGGCCCATTTCCCAGACCTGGCGGAAGCCCAGCCTCGGCCTAAACCGCAATTCCGGAGGGGAACACACTGGAATTTCTCTCAGGCCAGAATCAGACTCCATCTCGATCCAGGAAACCGGCACCTGGGGTTTCCGTCCGGTTCCACCTGGACACCATAACTACCCCTGCGTGTATACCCCTAGTGACCCAAAAAAAGGGGGCCATTTTCCAGTTTGTGCGGTTTAAAGGAACTCCCCGTCCCACACGTCATATCTGAATTCAACAGCCAGCAGAGGAACTGGGGCAAAGCGCCGCCGCGACGCGTCCGGTTCCATTGACTTGCACGGCAAGCGAAGCAGCTTACTGGCCTCTCCTGTAAAACTGCTTGTTTGGTAATCTCGTTTCCAGAGAAGCGCCTACACCACTGCGCTGTGTGCGGCTGATAAGCTCTCAGGCTGTTTAAGCGGAACTGGAGGCCTCAGTTCCAGGAACTCCACCACCACCACCTCCTCCACCACACTCCGTCAGCTCAGCCTTCAGACCCTGAAGCTTTATCTATAGGGATC
>JAMWET010000087.1:0-10000 GCA_024036415.1 Prochilodus magdalenae | reverse complement strand
AAGTAAAAAATAAATAAATACTCTAATAAAAACAAGTAAATAAATAAATAAATACTCTAATAAAAACAAGTAAATAAATACTCTAATAAAACAAGTAAATAAATAAATAAATACTCTAATAAAACAAGTAAATAAATAAATACTCTAATAAAAACAAGTAAATGAACACTGTAATAAAAACAAATAAATAAATACTGTAAAAAAAAAATTAAATACTCTAATAAAAACAAGTAAAAAAATTAATACACTATATAAATAATCATGATATTTCAGTAATGTTTATGGTATATGATAAACTCCCAACAGCATGTCTATTGTGAGTTAGCAGTTCCTAAATGTGGTCTAGGAACATTTCCTATAGGTTCACCATCATCACTATGCTGTGATACACCAGTCCTTGGGCTAGACTCCTAACACTACGTTGGTCTACTTGTAATATGATTAACCTGCTCTGGATAAGAGCTATTAATTAATATGTTAATTAATAAGTTAATGAACAAGCTAATGAATGTCTGTAGGTTGGGAATTGATACTGGTCCGGTTCTCCTCCCAGTGAGTGATGACGTAGTTCCACAGTCCTCCAGCTTTGTTCTCAGGCATTCCTGGCCTGTATGGTCCCTCATGATACTGTATGTAAAACATCTCAGGTATGCCCATCATCCCTCTGCCGCTCTGTTCTCCACCCTTCTGTAGACGTGTGAGTGAAACTGGGGCTAGGGGTCACAGAGAAATGGACTGACGTGTTCCGATAGGCACTCCCAGTCAGTGAGGAGATGACCTGGTCAGTCTGGCTGAGAGTCACAGGGTGGATATAACTACAGTTGGTTCAAGTGAATCTGTTTTTGTTCTGAGGGACTAAAATAAGAAATGTCTTATTATTGCCCAGTTATTGAACCGAGTGTGCTGATGAAGCCACAACCAGGGTAAACTGACTGGACCAATTAATTCATTTTCTTATCTAGAACTGGGCTGATCAGCGAGCTAACAGGCTAACAAATAGCAAAGATGCTATACGGCTCAATTATTAGCAGGAAGGTGTAGGGCACTATGCAGGGAGCAGGGAGGTGTAGTGTGGTTAGAGTTAGGGGTAGTGGGGTTTGAGATTCAGCCCCAGTGTGGGAGTAGAGAGGTCAAGTGCCCTGTGTAGGGAGTAGAGAAGTGTAGTGCCCTGTGTAGGGAGTAGAGAAGTGTAGTGCCCTGTGTAGGGAGTAGAGAAGTGTAGTGTCCTGTGTACGGAGTAGGGAGGTGTAGTGCCCTGTGTAGGGAGTAGAGAGGTCAAGTGCCCTGTGTAGGGAGTAGAGAAGTGTAGTGCCCTGTGTAGGGAGTAGAGAAGTATAGTGCCCTGTGTAGGGAGTAGAGAAGTGTAGTGTCCTGTGTAGGGAGTAGAGAAGTGTAGTGTCCTGTGTACGGAGTAGGGAGGTGTAGTGCCCTGTGTAGGGAGCAGGGAGGTGTAGTGCCCTGTGTAGGGAGTAGAGAAGTGTAGTGCCCTGTGTACGGAGTAGGGAGGTGTAGTGCCCTGTGTAGGGAGCAGGGAGGTGTAGTGCCCTGTGTAGGGAGTAGAGAAGTGTAGTGCCCTGTGTAGGGAGTAGAGAACTGTAGTGCCTTGTGCAGGGAGTAGAGAAGTGTAGGGCCCTGTGTACGGAGTAGGGAGGTGTAGTGCCCTGTGTAGGGAGCAGGGAGGTGTAGTGCCCTGTGTAGGGAGTAGAGAAGTGTAGTGCCCTGTGTACGGAGTAGGGAGGTGTAGTGCCCTGTGTAGGGAGCAGGGAGGTGTAGTGCCCTGTGTAGGGAGCAGGGAGGTGTAGTGCCATGTGTAGGGAGCAGGGAGGTGTAGTGCCCTGTATAGGGAGTAGAGAAGTGTAGTGCCCTGTGTAGGGAGTAGAGAAGTGTAGTGCCCTGTGTAGGGAGCAGGGAGGAGTAGTGCCCTGTGTAGGGAATAGAGAAGTGTAGTGCCCTGTGTAGGGAGCAGGGAGGCGTCGTGCCCTGTGTAGGGAGTAGAGAAGTGTAGTGCCCTGTGTAGGGAGTAGAGAAGTGTAGTGCCCTGTGTAGGGAGCAGGGAGGTGTAGTGCCCTGTGTAGGGAGCAGGGAGGTGTAGTGCCCTGTGTAGGGAGCAGGGAGGTGTAGTGCCCTGTGTAGGGAGTAGAGAAGTGTAGTGCCCTGTGTAGGGAGCAGGGAGGTGTAGTGCCCTGTGTAGGGAGCAGGGAGATGTAGTGCCCTGTGTAGGGAGTAGAGAAGTGTAGTGCCCTGTGTAGGGAGTAGAGAAGTGTAGTGCCCTGTGTAGGGAGTAGAGAAGTGTAGTGCCCTGTGTAGGGAGTAGAGAAGTGTAGTGCCCTGTGTAGGGAGCAGGGAGGTGTAGTGCCCTGTGTAGGGAGCAGGGAGATGTAGTGCCCTGTGTAGGGAGTAGAGAAGTATAGTGTCCTGTGTAGGGAGTAGAGAAGTGTAGTGCCCTGTGTAGGGAGCAGGGAGGTGTAGTGCCCTGTGTAGGGAGTAGAGAAGTGTAGTGCCCTGTGTAGGGAGCAGGGAGGTGTAGTGCCCTGTGTAGGGAGTAGAGAAGTGTAGTGCCCTGTGTAGGGAGTAGAGAAGTGTAGTGCCCTGTGTAGGGAACAGGGAGGAGTAGTGCCCTGTGTAGGGAATAGAGAAGTGTAGTGCCCTGTGTAGGGAGTAGAGAAGTGTAGTGCCCTGTGTAGGGAGTAGAGAAGTGTAGTGCCCTGTGTAGGGAGTAGAGAAGTGTAGTGCCCTGTGTAAGGAGTAGAGAAGTGTAGTGCCCTGTGTAGGGAGCAGGGAGGTGTAGTGCCCTGTGTAGGGAGTAGAGAAGTGTAGTGCCCTGTGTAGGGAGTAGAGAAGTGTAGTGCCCTGTGTAGGGAGCAGGGAGGTGTAGTGCCCTGTGTAGGGAGTAGAGAAGTGTAGTGCCCTGTGTAGGGAACAGGGAGGAGTAGTGCCCTGTGTAGGGAATAGAGAAGTGTAGTGCCCTGTGTAGGGAGTAGAAAAGTAGGTGTAGTGCCTGTGTATCCCAAAGCTTGGAATAGTCCGGATCCGCCTATAAGAATATTTTTAGCAGGAGAAACCGTGTCAGCTCCACGGTGGATTAGCTTAGCGCCAATTATTATAGTGAAAAGAAGTCAATCTGCTGGCCTAGAAATCCTTTCCACCAGCCTTTGGGTTTAGGAATGTCTTAACAACACTAGAGGAGGTGAACACTTCCTGCTCGCTCCCTTTACACAGGGCAGCTTCGGCAGCTGCGCTGTCCGTGGTCCTGGACCGACCAGCCTCACAGTCCCATTAACCCACATCAGTGGTGTGGCTTTGTAAACTGTAGAGGTTAATGGGACTCACCTGCTGTCATATAAATATATATGAGCTCCCCTTGAGACTCGACCACCACCACTCGGCCAGGCCAAACACGGACTGTGTACAAGCTGAATCCCGCTAATTATTAATTTCACAGTTCATATTAATTTATTTATAGAAGTTTCTGCTATTTGAAGGAAATAAGGCCATGCCGGATCTAATAATTTTAGACTTACTATCTCATAATTACGACCTAGAAACTATGACATACTTTCACAATTATGACCTACTATCTCATAATTTTGACTTAGCATCTCGTGACCTACTATCTCATAATTATGACTTAGCATCTCGTGACCTACTATCTCGTAATTATGACTTAGCATCTCGTGACCTACTATCTCGTAATTATGACTTAGCATCTCGTGACCTACTATCTCATAATTATGACTTAGCATCTCGTGACCTACTATCTCGTAATTATGACTTAGCATCTCGTGACCTACTATCTCGTAATTATGACTTAGCATCTCGTGACCTACTATCTCATAATTATGACTTAGCATCTCGTGACCTACTATCTCATAATTATGACTTAGCATCTCGTGACCTACTATCTCGTCATAATCACTTAGCATCTCGTGACCTACTATCTTGTAATTATGACTTAGCATCTCGTGACCTACTATCTCGTAATTATGACTTAGCATCTCGTGACCTACTATCTCCTAATTATGACTTAGCATCTCATGACCTACTATCTCGTAATTATGACTTAGCATCTCGTGACCTACTATCTCGTAATTATGACTTAGCATCTCGTGACCTACTATCTCGTAATTATGACTTAGCATCTCGTGACCTACTATCTCGTAATTATGACTTAGCATCTCGTGACCTACTATCTCGTAATTATGACTTAGCATCTCATGACTTACTATCTCATAATTATGAATTAGCTTCTCATGACTTACTATCTTATAATTATGACTTAGCATCTCATGACTTACTATCTCATAATTATGAATTAGCTTCTCATGACCTACTATCTCATAATTATGACTTAGCATCTTATGACCTATTATCTTGTAATTGTGACTTAGAATCTCATGACTTACTATCTCATAATTATGAATTAGCTTCCATTGACTTATTATCTCATAATTATGACTTAGCATCCCATGATCTACTGTCTCGTAAATATGATGTACTATCCCATAATAATGATGTATTATATGGCCTTTTTTCTTTGTCAGATATGGGCTTCCATATTTAATGCATCATTCCTATTGGACTATCTTGGTGTAGTTATTATTAAAACACCCACTGGATACGGACCTTTTAAAGAGTTTATAGATTTGAATATAGCCATCGAATTTTATTTTGGGCAAAACAAAATTCATTCAACTAAACTGGGAGAGTCATTAAACATAGACTTGGTTACCTCAACATGAAGTCCAATAACTGATGCAGCAAAAGCTATTAATGTTTCTATTTATTTTATTATAACATACTTTTTAAATGTGACAAAACAAGTTACTTAAAGCCAACACAGTATATATATATATATATATATATTCGTAGGCTTCATGTTGGGACATGCATGTGATGTAAGCAAGGACGGGCCTTATCACTGCACCTGAGACATCCTGTTAGTGCAGCACCATTGGCAGACAGGCCAGGACCACATGCACGCAGACCGTTATGACGACCTGTATGTTGTATATTTGTTACGCACTGCTCGCCCTTAAAGCTAATGGTGTGATGCCCTCGCTGGGTGTATGTAGATGCAGGGTTGCTCCTCGCTGTCTCCTGGAGTTAGTCCTACTCTGCTGGAATGCGAGTGGTTCACAGGGAACACTGCCATGTAGATTTATTTTGGATATGTGTGTGCGTGTGTGTGTGTGTGTATGTGTGTGTGTGTGCACATGTGTGTGTGTGTGTGTGCGTGTATGCACAGTTGCACTGGTGGTCATAAGAGAGTCCATAAAGAGAAGCCCATTAGATCGATCACCTCAGGCTGCTTTATGTCCACAGTACAGTTACTAAAGGTGAAAGAGAGAGAAAGAGAGAAAGGAGAGAGAGAGAGAGAAAGGGGAGTGAGAGAGAGAGAGAGAGAGAGAAAGGGGGAGAGAGGGAGAGAAGAGAGCGCTGGGGGTTGCATGCATGCCACGCTCTATTTCTCGTGGAATACGACTGTGTAGAAATGGCAGCTGTTTATATTAGATATTCTCTCTCTCTCTCTCCCCAATCTCTCTCTCTCCCTCCCTCTCTCCATATCTCTGTCTGTCGCTCTCTCTCTCTCTCTCTCTCCCTCCCTCTCTCCATATATCTGTCTCTCTCTCCTCCATCTCTCACTCCCTCCCTCTCTCAAGATCTCTCTCGCTTTCTGTCTCTCTCTCTCTGTCCCTACCTCTGTCTCTCTCTCTCTCTCTCTCTCTCTCCCCCCCATCTCTCTCTCTCCCTACCTCTCTCCACATCTCTCTCTGTCTCTCTCTCCCTCTGTCCCTCCCTCTGTCTCTCTCTCTCCCCCATCTCTCTCTCTCCCTCTCTCCATATCTCTCTCTCTCTCTCTCTCCCTCCCTCTCTCCATATCTCTGTCTCTCTCTCTCTCTCTCCCTCATCTCTCTCTCTCCCTCCCTCTCTCCATATCTCTCTCTCTGTCTCTCTCTCTGTCCCTTCCTCTCTGTCTCTCTCTGTCCCTCCTTCTCTGTGTTCCTCTCTCTCTCTCTCTCTCTCTCTCTGTTATTAGGTGGAGGGAGTTAGTAGTAGGAGGTTCTCTCCATGGACCACTTTCTTTGAGAACCATCTGCTGCATGCAACAGAACAGACGTGCTAGACATATAATAATAATAATAATAATAATAATAATAATAATAATAATAAGTATATTCAGGGTACATGTTTATATACCTTTCTATTACTGTATAAATACCTTTATGAACGAGTGTAAATTTCCCAAACCAATGAGAAAATAAGATGTTTAGATATGACTAGGATTGTTGGAGCCCAGAACAATGAGACACTGCTGACATACAACCGCTATCAGCACTGCAGTGACACCGATGCGGTGGTCCGAGCCTGTGTCTGATCCACACCCACACCTCACACCAGTATGGAACCACCACCAGCCTGCATAGTCCCCAGTGGACGGGGATCCACAGCTCACGAACCTTCCCATCAGCCCCAAACACTCAGAACGGTGGCTCATCGGGCCACGGCACATGTCCTCAGGTCCAGTCAGCAACCTTGTGAGCCCAGCCAAGGTGCCGAGGTGGCCAGTGTGTTAGCAGAGGCACTCTGGTGGGACTTCCTATGGAAGCTTAAGGACGCTGCACTGACCTGCGGGATACGCCTCCGGTCACATTCATTGACGCACCCACAGGCAGCCAATGCGCCGTCCACTGTGTGTGGTAGAGCAGCTTCTTTGTTGGATGGGTCTAACTTTCTCAGTGAGTAGCCTCTTAAGAAACTACACATCCTTTCAGACCCACGGCACTGAGGCGTTTTCTTAGTTAGAGTAAGGATAGACAGAAACACAGAGTGGAGCTTGATGTTCTTCTCTCTGTGCTGTTTATCTGATAGGGACAGTTATGGTGTTCCAGGTGGTTGTTAGGGAACCAATTTTCTCCAGTTTTAGAAACCCATGTGTTTTTTTTTTTTTTTACTTTGACTGTCTTCTACGCTATGCACACAGATGATCTCATATCTGATCCCCTCACACATATCTCCAGAAAAATAAAGGACTCCGTATTAACCTAATGGCTGCTTTCACTGCATATTCAATAATTGAAGATGATCTTTGGCTTTTAAACAGCGCTATGTATGATACCTCTCTCTATCACATGGACTCGGTCGCTCTCCCCCACCCCCTTCCCGCTCTCTCTTTGCACTTAGACTGTAACTAATGACCCAACCAGACAGTGTGCGGGAGAGAGGCTTTTATGCCATTCAGAACACACACGCACACACACACACACACCACACACTTAAACACAGCTCTTTTCCTCCAACAGTCTGAGGAAAATGGACAGAAAGGCAGAAAGGCTGCACAGTGCTGAAAGCTGGTAGCATCACCCCCCACCCCTCCTCCTCCCGCACACACTCACACATAGCCATTAAATTAACCACACTCCAGCAGCCGCACACGCCCCCACACAGGGCCGGAGTGTGTTCTTTCTTTAGCATGATTCACACATGAAGAATGAAGGAGTACTTCAGTAGGTCGACCAAAAATCAACTTTTCAGCGATGTCATGGCCGCCCGTTCTTTCTACCTCTGTCTCCTTCTCTCCATCTCTCCCTCTCCCTCTCTCTCTTTCTCTCTCTCCTTTGGTGATCTCCTCTATCCTCTTCTCTTTCTTTTATCATACCCCTTCATGCTTCTTTTTATCTCTAATCCATGCCTCCTTCTCTTTGTCTTTTCTGTCACTCTTTTTTTCCTTTCATCCTTTTATCTGCGCTGTTTTCCCTTCCCTATCATTGTCTTGTTTTCTGTACATCTCTCTCTCTCTCCTTTCCTTCCATCTCTCTCCCATTCCCTTCTTTCTGTTTTTTTCCATACCTCTGTCTGTCTCTCCTGCTGAACTCTCTAGTGAATTTCTGTGGGTGTTACACAGACTCCCATTCATTTCCTGGAGACCCAAACCATAACCAACCTTAACCCTAACCCCAACCTTAACCCTATTCCCAACATTAACCCTAACCCCAACCTCAACCCTAACCCCAACATTAGCAACAGACCGTTACGAAGACTGTCCTTAACACTACGTCACCGTCACCAAAGACTGCAGTGGTGTCGTACCAGACTGTCATGGAGTGACTCAGAATGGCAGCGGGTCATCTTCAGTGACGAGTCCCGCTTTAGTCTTGGTGGAGACGCCCAACGAATCCGTGTGTGGAGGCACCGTGGTCAGAACCAAGATGATTTGGTGTCAAGCAACACGCATCCAGAAGGCCTGGTGTCCCTCCACCTCCACCCCTACCGCACCATCTGCAGAAACTGTGTGAGGTTATTCAAGCTGCATGGGATGGATTATCACAGGACTCCATCAGGAACCTCTACAGCTCCATACCGAGACGTCTGGCGTGTTGGGTTAGCAAACACGGCGGCCCGACGCCATACTGAGAGACAGACTTCTGTATGTGTAGCTCAATAAATATTGATCATATCAGTCTAAACTTATCATCAGTTATTGATCCTGGTCACCTTTATCCTCCTTCCCAACACACCCGCACTCCCACACCTCCTTCCGGGTGCAGCTGCTCTTCTGATGATGGGTTTACGCTAGTTAACACTGTTACTGTCCCGAATGTAAAGCGTCCGCTCTCTGCCTGCATCACCGACACAGAGTTATACTTGAGAGCTGTGCCGAGGGATCAGTGATGCCGTGATCGTTTAAGAGGGGCTGTTTTTGTGATGCATTATTGAGGATATGGAGGTAATGGTGGGAGCAGGCGGGTGGAGGTGGAGGACTGTGAGAGTTTAAGCACGCCGTCTCATAATAATTTATCAGCAGGCCTAAAACCGGCTGCCCCCGGGAGGTCCATTAAACTCCGGCTGTCTGTCACAGTCTTATTTTTATCCCCCCGACTCAAAAATATCTCTGATTGTGACGGACGAGGCAGTCAGAGGGGGCGACCCAGTTAGCATTAGCGGCCTAGCATCCACAGCGCTTAGCCAGGCTGCAACAGCTAAGGATGAAAGAGGAGGAGAAGTAAAGAAAGAGAGGGAGGGAGACAGAGAGACAGAGAAAGAGGGGGTAGAGAGAGAGAGAGAGAGAGAGAGAGAGAGATTGTATCACTCAGCACTGACTATGTTTTCAAACTAATCCTACAGTTCCTTCTTTCTCTGTCTCTCTCCTCCCTCGGGTCTGTCTCTCCTGATAAACAGATCAATACATTATCTCTCTCTCTCTCTCTCTCTCTGTGTGTGTGTGTGTGTTTGTCGTCTCCGTCTCCTCTCTCAGCTCTCTCTCCTCTCTCCCGCCTCCTCGTCTCCCTCCTCTGTTGGCTCTCTCGTCTCACTTAGGCTAGTTCTCTTCGTTTTTTCTATGTCTCTCTCATCTCTCTCTGCCTCACTCCCTCTCCTCTTCTCCTTTCTTTTTTAATTCATCATGTCCGCTTCAAATGCTTCGTTTGTCCTTTTTTTCTCTAATCCACACCCCTCGCCTCTCGTTATCTTGTCTCTCGATTTTCGTGCAACCTCTTCTCTCTCTCCTCTCATCTCTCTGTTTTTCCTTTTCCGTTTTTCGTCTATCTCTCGTATCTCTCTTCTCTCTCAGCCTCTCATCTCCTAATCTCGATCTCCCATTTCCCCATATCTTCTCTTACTGTCTCTTTTTTTTTTTTTTCAAGTTTTTTTTTTTCCATATGCACTGCATGATGACTGCTTTCAACAAAAAAATCCTGCCTGAACACTTCTAGTGAAATTTCTGTGGGTGTTTACACAGCGGGAACAGAATTCCCATTAATTTTCGCTATTCCTGGCAGGGAAACACCTTAGCGACTACCAAACCCTAAAAATACCCAAGTCCTTAAAAAACCCTTAACCACAAACCCCAGAGTGACATTAACCCTAAAGAATCACCACCAAACTTTAAACCATATTCTCTCCCCTAACCTTAATACACCTAACATCCCCCAACATTAACGCCCAACCACCAAACCCCAACCTTTTACCCCTATTCCTATTCCCAACATTACCACCTAAAAAC
>JAMWET010000086.1:70000-112500 GCA_024036415.1 Prochilodus magdalenae | reverse complement strand
CAGACTGTGACGCTGGGAGGGACGAAAGCAGAGGGTGGAGTTTCTCCACCTCCTGCTGGAGCTGAGACTGGACCAGCTCTTTCACCCACAGCTGAGTCTGAGCTGGTGTTGGAGATGGAGCTCCGCTAAACAAGGCAGACTGAACAAACAGACTGAAAGTGTTCAGGAGTAAATAAGGTCTGAGTTTTTACTCCCAGCGGAGCGGACAGACCGGGACACTGGAATACTGTCCATTCCTGAACACTAGCATGAAGACCTACACCACTTCATTCAGAAGCTGAACCCCCGGGTGTTCCAGGCTGTGGTCTAGTGTGTAGCCCAGTGTAAGCTGCTGGTGATGTCATCACCCCTGCAGCAGCGGTGACTGTGATTGGTCAGTGAGTTTATGTAGCTTTGCAAGTATTGAACAGATGGTCCGCATTTCACTTCCTGAAAAATCCGATCCGAACAGTCAGATGTACACTCAAAATCAGATCAGCCACTGAATGGTCTGAATAAACCGTGTCTGGTGTGCAGTGGCCTCCAGACGTCTGCTCAGGAAGTGTTTCCATGTTTTCCCGTTGTTAGGAACGATGGAACCGTAGCCTCTCTCTCAGCGTCACGCATTTTTGACTGTCGTCCAGCTTTCACCAGCTTCGGAAAAGCGTGTTGTGCTTCCAGTCATTCGTCCTGTGCCAAGTCCTCACCCTTGAGGGACCTGCCTGACTTGACCTGTTCTAGCTGAAGCTTTGGACTCCCTGCCTGAGTGCGGTGTCAGTCATAGCGGGGTAACCACGCTGTGGATCCTCCATCTGTATGTTAGATACTTTATTAGATACACATTTCAGATGATCTAAACCAGTCCAGTTCACACACATGCTCATGAGAAGGACTTTAGCTTCAGCGTATTGAGTTGTACATTGGTGATGGCCTATGTTCTTTGGATCCTGGTCCCAGATCCCAGCCCGATCAGATTGCTCTCCTCTACCTGTTGGCCTGCGGGGACATGCCAGGACGAGGCTTGAGGAAGCTTATTAGGAGGAGGTGGAGAGAGTTCTGCCAACGCCACTTCCAGTGCTCATCCTATTTGCTGTCCTGGTCCTGATCTGGCGTTTTGTGAATGGCTGCGGCTGCTCTAACTGTGTTTACCAGGTCAGCGCTTATCCTCCCGAAGCGCTTACAGACCGAGCAGAGCCTCGTCAGTCATTAACCTCCTCCGTTATGAGGGCTGCTGGGCTCGATACGCTAATATCGTTACAGCACTGACGCCATGTTTCATACAGGCTGACTCATCACTGCTGGCGGCAAAACCTGCAACACGGCACTGTCAATATTGGCCACCGCGCTGTGTGGAGGCAGCCGCTGTACCTCTATCACCATACACACTGTGTGAGACCGGATCGGTTAGGGCGGCTGATATCCGCCATGGTGGAAAATGATGTAGCTGATCTGGGTACTGTAAATACGCTCGGAACAACTGCTGGACCAGATACGGAGAGCCTGTTAGCAGCCTGTGACCGCATTAACCGCATGTAGGTTATTAAATATCTGCCCATCATGTTTATTATTATTATATATGTTTGATCTCCCGTTCTTTCTGAAATAGTGTTCCACAGCTTCTCCACATTCAGGTTCTCTGTGCTCTGCTGGGGTCCAGACAGCTGATACTGATCAGTTCTGATCTCTGTGTGCACAGTTCAGGTCAGGCTGCTAACAGGAGTGGAGAAATCACCATGCAGCATAGACAGTCATGACATCACACATACAGCGTCAGTCACAACAGTTACCTCACAGTATAGAGTTCTTAGTGTTCCTGCCGTCCCCGTTCCCGTGCAGCTCTATTACCAGGACACTGACCACGACAGAATCCCTTTACCAGCATGAACTGTCCTAACGGGGAGGAACACGGCTAGGTTAACATTAGCATATGCTGGCTAGCAGTCTGAGACAGGTCTTCCGTCATCCACAGAGCCGGCGTTCCTCCAGAACACCTGAAGTGCTCGGTTCTTTGCTGATGCTGAAGGCACACCAGACAGAGAGTGTGACTGGAACCTAAATTCAGTGATTAGGATGGGGGGATGAATACTTTTGGTGATGTAGTTCCACACCTCGCTGCTGGAGGTTGTTCATATTGCAGTGTAAACTGTGGAAGCAGAACTCAGAAATAAACACTAACTGGATCAGAGTAGAACCTGGACTGGACTGGACTGGACTGGACTGGACTGGACTGGACCGGACCGGACCGGACCGGACTGGACCGGACCGGATCCTGATCCTCTGTTCCGAAGGTGGTTGAGCTGTGCCGCTGTGTGGGTGATGTTTCTGGGGAAAGGGTCTGTAAGTTTTGAGCTGCTGTATGTGGCACAGAGATGAATCCTCTCCTGTAGTGATGTCACTGTGGAGCTCAGTCAGGCAGAGGGGATAATGGAAGTTGTCCGTTGGGGAGCGTTGGGGAGCGTTGAGGAGCGTTGGGGAGCGTTGGGGAGCGTTGGGGATGGCTCAGGTTCAGACTTGAGAACGACAACAAGTGATTTAACCCACACCAACACTGAAAGGATCCTGCTGCAGCCGAGCCAGGGGGGATTAAACACATGGGTGTGTGTGTGAGTGTGTGTGTGTTTGTGTGAGTGTATATTAGTGTGTGTGTGTGTTAGTGTGTGTGTATTAGTGTGTATATAAGTGTGTGTGTTAGTGTGAGTGTGTATTATAGTGTATATAAGTGTGTGTGTGTTAGTGTGAGTGTATATTAGTGTGTGTGTGTTAGTGTGTGTGTGTTAGTGTGAGTGTGTATTAGTGTGTATATAAGTGTGTGTGTGTTAGTGTGTGTGTGTGTGTATTAGTGTGTGTGTGTGTTAGTGTGTGTGTATTAGTGTGTGTGTGTGTGTATATAAGTGTGTGTGTGTGTGTGTGTGTGTGTGTGTATATCCGTGAGTGTGTGTGTGTGTGTATATTAGTGTGTGCGTGTATTAGTGTGTGTGTGTGAGTGTGTGTGTGTGTGTGTGTGTGTGTGTTAGTGTGTGTATTAGTGTGTGTGTTAGTGTGTGTGTGTGTTAGTGTGTGTGTGTATTAGTGTGTGTATTAGTGTGTGTGTTAGTGTGTGTGTGTGTGTGTGTGTATATTAGTGTGTGTGTATTAGTGTGTGTGTGTGTGTGTGTATTAGTGTGTGTGTGTGTTAGTGTGTGTGTGTGTTAGTGTGTATGTATTAGTGTGTATATAAGTGTGTGTGTGTTAGTGTGTGTGTGTGTTAGTGTGTGTGTGTATTAGTGTGTGTATTAGTGTGTGTGTTAGTGTGTGTGTGTGTGTGTGTGTGTGTGTGTATATTAGTGTGTGTGTATTAGTGTGTGTGTGTGTGTGTGTATTAGTGTGTGTGTGTGTTAGTGTGTGTGTGTGTTAGTGTGTATGTATTAGTGTGTATATAAGTGTGTGTGTGTTAGTGAGTGTGTGTGTTAGTGTGTGTGTGAATAAGTGTTTTTCCATCATTAATCCCGAGTGAATAAGCTCCGTCCATGTCTTTAAGGCTATACCACCCAAGTCCAGTAAATCCACCCCTGAGTTAAAGTCTCTATTTTTAGCGGGCTGGGGCTGAGCGGGAGTTTATCTCAGGCTGATGTCCTTACTGAACTGATGTCCTTACTCCTTCTCCTCAAACGTCCCGCTGACTACAGGTTCGGAGCAGCTCAGTGTTGCGGTGGCACAGATAAACCTTTCTCTGTGTTTACAGCAGAAGCCCACGTGACGGGACAGTAATGTAGATATTTGAGCAGAGGGGTCAGGAAGCTGCTACTGTTCTCTCAGTGCCATGTCCACTCTGGGCCAGTGGACAATCGTTCATTTCCCAGGTTAGGAATCTCATAACCCAGCTAGACCCTGCTGTGTGGTGATTTCAGGTGGTAAGCTTGTTGCTCGTGCCAGCACAGCGGCCGAGATGTGCTGTAACCTGTAGGTGTAGGTGATTTTGGAGTTTATGGCTTTAACCCACTGTAATCACCGGCCCGGCGCCCGTCTCTTCCTGCCGACGCGTGTGGAAATTCCCGCACTGTGGAACAGCATTGTCTCTGTGTTGATGTTCCACGGCAGGTCAGGACGCACACGGCTTCCCCTGGGCTCCTGAGCAGGGGGTGAGGGGATCTGGTGTGGTTACGGACCCCCTTCCTCCTCTCAGTCTGACCCTCATCCCACTCGCCCCCTCCCACTGTCCTCCCACAGCTGGGAGACAATGGAACCCATGTGTACTGGATCAGTGGTCACACTGTAGGCTGGCCTTGTGTACCAAAACGTAGGGTACGTGTATGAGCTAACAGATGACCTACACTCTGTTAATCCACTAGTTAGATACAGTCATAACTAGTTTATTAATTTATTATTAATTTATTATTATTTATATTTGTGTCCTGGTATTATTCCTCGTTTTGGTTTTCCTGCTTTCAGGAATGTTATTTACCTAATGTGTGATATGGTTAAAGGAAAGGAAGCTCCGCTCTGTAACGTGAGAGAGACCGGTGGGGGGATTCCGGCTAACCGAATACTGAAATCACCGGTTCAGTATTTGTTTGTTTATTAGTGGAGTTTTTGCTGCTTGGAGGAACAAGTGCTCTAACGTGAGCGTGTTGCCAAGAACGCACTGCTAAAGGCCAGTTTATAGTCCAGGTGGTGCGCAGAATGGCGTCAGAGACAGAACCGGGGTCTACTAGGGCGCTGCAGAGCTCGTGAATATCGAGTGAATATGTCGCTCATTCTGATTGGATGTTCTGGAGCGTTGCGCTGGTCATGCTGTGCAGCTCTGTGTACTTTGTAGCTCGCCGTCTTCTCTGATGTTCAGTGCTGCATCGACATCGAGTGCCTGGCCTGTAAATCCTGGCCTTCAGGATGTGTCCTGGAAAACGTCCCGCCACAGCTTCTTCACCGTGTGAGCTGGATAAATAGAAGTTTCTCTGATAAACACTTTAGATCTTCACTGAGGAGAAAAGACCTCACATGGAAGACGACAGGTCCCCATCAGCACCCAGCATCAGTAACCAGCATCAGCATCCAGCATCAGTATCCAGGATCAGCATCCAGCATCAGCATCCAGGATCAGCATCCAGCATCAGCATCCAGGATCAGCATCCAGCATCAGTAACCAGGATCAGCATCCAGGATCAGCATCCAGCATCAGCATCCAGCATCAGCATCCAGGATCAGCATCCAGCATCAGCATCCAGGATCAGCATCCAGCATCAGCATCCAGGATCAGCATTCAGCATTCAGCATCAGCATCCATGATCAGCATCCAGCATCAGCATCCAGCATCAGGATCCAGCATCAGCATCCAGCATCAGCATCCGGGATCAGCATCCAGCATCCAGGATCAGCATCCAGCATCAGCATCCAGGATCAACATCCAGGATCAGCATCCAGCATCAGCATCCACGCCATCATAACTACAACTACTACATAACTACACACCATCATAACTACAACTACTACGTAACTACAGACGGGACTGTATCTCCTGATATTCCTCCTCAGTACATGTTAGCAGGTGCTAGTGAAGGGTGCTTTGCTTCTCAGGGAGAGCTCCCACTCTGTGTTTTCCACTTTGGGAAGTGACGGGGAAAGGCAGAGTAAGTCTACGAGTGCTTTCAGAATCTCCATAACTCCACACGAGACGGAGCACAAGGCCGAATGTCTTCTGGTTGCTGGTCAGAGGTGACACCGGGTCCGTTTGGATCTGTGAAGGTAGAATGGAAATCAGCATTCCTCATCACTCATTCACAGGCTGAAGCTTTAAGTGCCTTATTACAGTCTGCAGACGGTGTACAGACGTTAAAGCCAAACACACACTAGGAGAGCCTGAAACTACACACTCACCTCTGAAGACAGGCCGTCATTACTCACAGTGTTCGGTCACTGACAGAGGTTTCACTAAAACACTGGGAATTCTACTGAGGCACTCTTTTTCCAGGCCTGCAGTTTGAGAGGCTGACCCAGCATGCACTTGGGGGAAATTTACAAGAAGGGGATCTGTTGAACAATGGAGCAGAAACAGAACCAGCTGCTTGCCCTGTGTGTGTGCGGTAGTTTATTCCAAAAAAGATTCCAGGAAACAACAGACGCAGGGTGTCTTAAATGAACCGGGACTGCAAGCTCTGTCCATCCTGCAGACGGAGATGGAGGTGAGCTGTGACAGCGAGCTCAGTAATTCATAGTATCCCCATGACGTGGTCTACCAAACCAGGTGGCTCAGTGCCGGAGTCTCCTTCATGTCTCACCTGCACACCTGAGAGAGAGAGAGAGAGAGAGAGAGAGAGAGAAATCACCTGCTGGTAATTTACAGGGTCCACTTCACTTCCTGCAGGAGCCGGGACTACAGACATGGTGATCTCTTTAAACGTGGTTGTATCGGAACACCAAGATGAGAAGAAGACTAGCTAGCCTGACCATCTTACACCCAACCGTCAAGATGACGCGGAGCGCTGCACTGCTAGCATTGGACCTGGGAAATTTGTCTCCGACAGTGAAGTCACTCGGAAAGCCATTTGGTGTGAGGGCGACATTAGCCGCTGAGAAGGCTGTAGCAGGGGTCTGTAGTCTGTGGATGGGTTGTTTGTTTGGATTAGGATCAGCTAATCGGGTACCTGAAAGTAACTGCTGCAGCATTTAAGGTGGAACCGGAACATTCGAGCTAACAGCTAACGCGCCATTAGCGGATCTTGCTCGGTGGGTTTTGACTTCACGCTGAGCGAAGTGACGTGGTATGACGTCATGTGTCGTGTTTTGGCTGAACTTGGCGAACCGAGTTGAGATGTTTGCTTCTGTGGCTGAATGTGGAACAGGTTTGTTTAGGTTACGTGGTTTAGTGCGTCAGTAGTTGTAGGTGTTTGGTGTGAAGTGGTCTCCTTCATACCCCTCCAACTGGATTGAGTTTGACCGAGCGTGTGTGGAGAGAGCGGGTCAGATCTGCAGCTACAATGGCCGTCTTTGTTGGGAGCGCGGTGACGACTGAGTGTGTGAGCTGCGGAGAGAGAGGACAGTGCTCCGGGACAGACTTCTATACATCTTATTGTGAAGGACAGAATGAGTTCTTTATTAGCTGAGTGGGCGAGAGACATGCACACTGTACACACTCGTGGCACGCTCTGACACGAGGAAGCACACTCGCACATGCTTACGCTTACACACACACACACAGCATGATGTTTATCTGTGAGCGGTCAATAGAGACAGTGGACCTATCGAGTTTTACTGTCTGTTTACCCGCACACTCCGACACACACGCTTCCTTAAACAGCTCTCGCGCTGTGGACTCCCATCGTTTACCTTCCTCAGTGACTTTTCATCACACCATTAAAACCACAGAGTTTAACTGGAGCGTATCAGGAGGAGCAAAGAACCAGCAGCAGGGATGGGATCTTCCAGGGATCAGGGGTCTGTTTCCCAACAAGCTGCGTCACGTATTAGTATGTGACTTTGTTTGGGGTTTAAATGCCACGCTGTGATTCGGTTCTAGACTGAAACAAGCTGTTCCCCTTTTTTTGTGAGCTCCTAAATAATTAGCTCTGCTCTGATTGGCTGGTTTACAGCCAGACCCCGCCCCCTATGTGCACACAGCAGCACCATGTGAAAATAGACTAAATATAATGAGCCTAATGAGTGTAAATAAGCTCCGCCCTTATACTGTTTAGTTAGCTATGCTAGTTACTCTGAGCTAACGCTAGTAGCTAATGTTCCCTGTGCTAGCTACTGGCTCCATCTGGACACCAACACACAGTAGAGTAAAGCTGATCCTCACTATGGAGCTCTCAGTTTAAGATGGTCTGCTCCAACACACGGATACAATCACACAGCATGGCTGCTACTTACAGGCTGCTGTTGGGGTGGTGGTGCTAATAAAGGTGGAGCTGCTCCTCTCTTCAGTCTCTTCAGGGTCAGACGCTGAGCGGAGCTGCTCCGTATTGTCCAGAGAGGTTTGGGAATCTGTCCGGAGTGGAATGTGCAGACTGCAGGATTAAAGGTGTTCCGGGATCCTGTTAAAGATGTGGAGCTGGAGTTCCTGTTCTTGTTTCTGTTCCACCTTAAATGGAGCTGCAGGACATTCTGGTGCAGACAGTTAGCATCCATGGGAAGGTAATGGAAAGTGATGGCACCCCCTTCCCAGCCTGGAACAAGATGACATCCTCTAGTAACACAGTCCTTCCTGCCCACCTGTCTAAGTGTTCTGTTTCTGCTGGTGCAGAGTGATGTCATCCAAAATCAGAGGATGTTTTAGCGATGGACAGGAAGTCCTCTGAGATTAGATCAAAGGTGAGTTGTGTTGTGTGAGGACATGATGAATCTAATAAGGAGTAGAGGTAGATGAATGCAGCTAATGATTATTAATGATCATTTATCGCCCGCGCCGTGGAGGATCAGTTTGGGCCCAGCCCACTGCGGCCTGCTCCTCGGGGTTCTGTGTGGTTCTGCGGCTGAGAGGAGTACTTGTGTGTAATCCGGGGTGAGTTTATGGCGCAGCTGCTTTTACACAGAGTACAGAGAGTGAATACAGGGCCAGTGTGCTGTTTAATCTCAGCTCAAATCGGATTGTTTCCTGGAAAACTGCTGCTTTCCATAAAGACCGGCTTTGATTTCAGGACCAATCCACAAACAGAGAAGAAGAACCAGGAGCAGTGTGTGTGTGTACTCTCTCTCTCCCCTCTGGTGTGTGCGTGTCTGAGTGTGTCGTGTAGGTCTGGTGGTTCTGAGGGGAGATTTGGTTTTAGGTTTTCCCCGTACCGTGTTTTAGTAGGAAGGAAGGAAATCCGGAACAGGAAACCGTTTTACAGAGTTTACAAAGAAATGAGCAGTTTTAAAGTGCATCCATCAAAGAGCCTTCATCTTTCATCATCGTCGTCATCATCATCATTCATCATTGTCGTCATCATCACCATTCATCATCATCACCGTCATCATCATCATCATTGTCGTCATCATCGTCATCATCATCATTCATCATCATCGTCATCATCATCATCGTCATCATCATCATCATCGTCGTCATCATCATCATTACCGTCGTTGTCATCGTCATCATCGTCGTCGTCATCATCATCATCATCATCATCATCACCGTCATCATCATCCAGGGGGCTTATTGTATCTTAGAACGAGCTTCATATCTACATCAGAGCAGCTCATCTACCAGCAGAGACTACCACCACCATGTTTGTACAGGAGCCCAGAACAGACACACCCCACGCTGACCGTAGAGAGACCCTCAGGTGTCATTTTGAATGCGTGTTGAAATGTCCTACAGGTGGAATACACCTCCTCACCACCAGACCCACACACTGCTCCCTTAACACTCCTGTCAGCATCTTCCTTAACCCAGCCCGTCACCCAAACAGTGACCGACAGGCCGTAGAGCAGGAGATCCAGTGATGCCCACGATTCTCTCTCTCTCGCGTTCTCTCTCTCCCTCCCTTTCTCACCCTCCCTTTCTCTCTCCCTCCCTCTTTTCCTCTCTTTCTCTCTCCCTCCCTTTCTCACCCTCCCTTTCTCTCTCCCTCCCTCTCTCTTTTCCTCTCTTTCTCTCTCCCTCCCTCTCTCACTTGCATTCTCTCTCTCACTCCCTCTCTCTTTCGCGTTCTCTCCCTCTCGCCCTCCTTCTCTCTCTCATGCTCTCTCTTCCTCTCTCTCCCTCCCTCTCTCCCTCCCTCTCTCTCTCATGCTCCCTCTCCCTATCTCTCCCTCCCTCTTTCTCCCTTCCTCCCTCTCTCTCTCTCTCTCTCTCTCTCTCTCTCTGTGTGTCTCCCTCTCTCTGTGTCTCTCTCACTCCCTCTCTCTCTCTCATGCTCTTTCTCCCCCTCTCTCCCTCCCTCTCTACCCCTCTCTCTCTCTCTCTCTCTCTCTCTCTCTCTGTCTCCCTCTCTCTGTGTCTCTCTCGCTCGGCAGTAAGGATGAGGTATTGCGTTCGGGGTTATATAAATAGATGGAGCATTATGAAGGAAAGAGAGATGTTATGTAAAGAGCTGGATCGGGACAAAGGTTAATATATAGACAGTAAAAGAGAGAATAGAATTATATAAGAGGATTAGGGGGTGGGGGGGGGGGGGGATTTATCAGCCGGTTATATAAACAAAACTAGACTGACCACAGAAATCCTCAGTAGACCGCAAACACAGTCGCATCAGCATCATTACTTTCCTTTCTCTAATATAACACTTCTCCATCACGACGTGGCCGTATGTGGGGGCGGCGCTATAGAGGTGGACAGCTCCAGATCTGATACCTGCAGAACCGTACATATTCAATATCAGGGTCGATTTAAAATTAATACCATTCACATTGCAAGCCTTGTTGCTCTAATCAGATCTTTCACTCGGCTCTGATCTCTCTGATCTGATCTGAATGAACCTGAATCCTAAAACGACCCGCATGTGCACATTGTATTCGGTAACACGAATCACGCTTGTCATGACCAACCAAGCAGCAGAGCGAGCCCTGAGAGGATTAGCTCTGATCAGCTCTCAGCTTCATTAGTAGAGGTGGAGAAGGCTCAGACCCAGGTTTAGGTTTGGTGCTGCTCCTATGGTAATACTGAATGAGGGTACGTGTGAACATGGCTCGGGTGGGTTGGAAAAGATCAGGGCTGTGTTCACATTAAAGCTAAAAATCTGATGTTCGCCAGTTCAGCCTGGTAACGTGAATCTGTATCTGATTATATCATACTTGTAGCAGGATGCCACAGAGCAAAGTGGGCAAACAATGAGAGCACTCCGGGCTCATCAGTAGGCGGAGCTTAAAGACACAGGAGCTCTAACCGAGAGTTACAGACGGCAGGGTATATACACATGTACAGCGTGAGAGAAATACAGTTATCACCTCTGAACACCAGCAGACCAGGTCCCCTTTAAACCGTAACGGTGCCCCCGTGATCATGGGTCCCTCGAGCCCGTGGTCACTAATGTCTCAGTGCCTTACTGTACAGTACAGTCATATGTGTGTGTGTGTGCTCCTGCAGGTATTACTACAACAAGAGGATCCTGCACAAGACTAAAGGAAAACGCTTCACCTACAAGTTCAACTTCAACAAGCTGGTCCTTGTCAACTACCCCTTCATAGACATGGGGTCCGCAGGTACAGGGTGTCCACACACAAGCACTGCCTACACACTGTCTTTAAACTCCTACACAAACCTGACACGCGCATGAACGCACGCGCGCCCGCACACACACCGACTGCCTACTCTGTGTTCAGCACTCCTACACACACTGACACACACAACTTCACGCTTTCAGGCTCTCTGTCTCGTTTACGTTACGGGTGTAGAACTGCATCATGTTGCACCAGTTTGAATGCAGAATTTCAGCTGCGTCATCTTAACAGACCTAAAACGACGGACATAGTTCCCTCAGTCGCTTCATAATCCAAATAATCAAACTGTGCGAGGTCAGAGATTTACTCCACTGACTCACCTGTCTGTTTGTGTAGGTGTTGGTGTTCCTCAGAGCGCTCCCCCGGTTCCTACAGCTGGGACTCATTTTCGTTTCCCCCCCTCAACACCATCTGAGGTTCTGTCTCCCAGCAGCGAGGAGCTGCGCAGTCCTGGTGTTTTCAGCACTGTGGGCCGGCGCGTAGCCCGCGGCTCTGTCTCCGACTGCAGCGACGGAACCTCCGTCAACTCTGAGATCGAGGAAGGTAATGGCGGCGGCTTGGGCGAGGAGCGTGCCTCTGAGAGAGCGGCAGAAAGAGCTGGGGGCTTCCGTGGTGCCGTCCATCCACGCCTTTCTCACGAAGCCATGTTCAGAATGTACGGTGGAGCAGGTGGTCATCGGGGCCACCGCGTGCCGGAGGTCTCAGGTCACCGGGTTCATCCAGAGCCACTGTCGCCTTTTCCTGCGTCGCCTTTGGCAACTCCCGGTGGTTCTGCAGCTCTGCTGGCTCCGCCCCCTCTCTCTCCCGCCCTGTCCATGACCCCCGGCGGGTCACACCTGCCCTACACTCCCTCGCCTACTCTCTCTCCTATGCCAGGCTCCATATTCTCCTTTAACCCTGAAGACATGCAGCGCTACCTGCAGGCGCACACGCAGAGCGTATACAACTACCACCTCAGCCCTCGCGCCTTCTTTCACTACCCCAACATCATCGTGCCCCAGCCACAGCGGCCTGACAAGGCTATCCCCGGAGCCGAGAGAGGCCCAGTCCCTTCCCAATTACAGTCTGGCCTGTCAGGCCCGGCTTCAGGTCACGCGCATCCCCACCCAGCGGCCGCGGCCCACGCTCTAGCACCCACCGACGAGCCGCATCACTCCTCATCCTTCAAGTTCAAGCTGCAGCCACCTCCTCTGGGCCGGAAGCAGCTGCGTGAGGCCCAGGGACGGCAGGGCTCGCTCTCCTCTAGCTCCACCTCAGGCCTTGGCTCCTCGCTCTCCTTTGGCAGCGACCTGAGCTCCGCTAGCGGCTCCGGACTGGTCTCCAACTCCTCCTCCAGCGGCTCACTCAACAGTGCCGGCCTGCCCAAGATCAAGGTATGTGCTGTTGCCAAAATGGGCACAAAAGTTAATTTGTGTTTCTATGGCATCGATATTTAACCCAAAGATTAACAAGCTGGGTGTACAGCTATAACAATGGCACCTCCGAAGATCTTTAAATGTTTT
Organism: Prochilodus magdalenae; assembly: GCA_024036415.1. Taxonomy (NCBI): domain Eukaryota; kingdom Metazoa; phylum Chordata; class Actinopteri; order Characiformes; family Prochilodontidae; genus Prochilodus; species Prochilodus magdalenae. The sequence goes on along the minus strand of JAMWET010000086.1, from coordinate 99,907 downwards.
TCTTTCCGTCTTTGTTCTTCTGCTTCTTGTCGACATCACTGTGCAGGTGGAGCCCATCTCTGACATCGAGTCGGAGGAGGAGGTAGAAGTGACTGACATTAGCGACGAAGAAGCAGACGAAAGATATGAAGAGTTTGGCTTGTTCTCCGGCCTCCGTCGCCATCATCATCACCCTCACGCCTTCAAGCGCCAGTCCAACGGCACCGCCGCCCCGGCCCTGCACTATGACGACCTGGATGAGGACGTCTTTAAAGCCCCAGCTCCGCCACCGCTCTTCTTTGGTCCTGCCTCCTCCCGCAGCGGCCCTGTGGTGAAGAGCGAGCCTGGCACACCCCCGGCTTCGACTGGCCACTCCCACACATCCGCCTCCTCGCAGTGCATCCCCCTGAAGCTGAGGTTCAAGCGGCGGTGGGACCAGGAGCAGCACACGGGGGAGGCGGAGGACAAGAAGGTGAGAGGGGAGGAGCGGAACGGAGAGAGGGAGGAGAGGGAAGAGAGCGGCAGTGGTGAGGGTGAAAACTCGCCCCTGCACAGTCACCGTAAGGTGAGCGCCGAACTGCACCGTGCCACGGCCCAGCTCTCTCTGGAGAACAAGGACTGCTGATGCGCACGCACTCTAGGGGCACCCTGTTAAGAACGACTGCTGACATACATCTCTCTGCAGAAGTCTTAGACCAAACAAGAAAACGCTTTAAACTGTGTATCTGGGCAGAAGCACCGCTTCACTTCACTCAGAGTCTTAACCAGAGCGTGTGCGGAGTGGGTGCAGTGGGATACCGCTCCTGTATGTCCAGAGGCAACACGGTGCAGAGCGGCCAGCGCAGGATAGATATGGGGTGATTTTAAATCATATCAGTAATCTAATATTTCCCAGTATGAGGTGTCTTTACTTGTTCCTCCAGAGGAGTGGTCTTATTTTACAGGCAGAGACGTTTTAAGACAGGATAGGACTTCATTAAATAAGATAAGATAATCCTTTATTGATCCCACAGTGATCAATCAAATGTGCTCAACTTACAGCAGCGTCAGTATGAGGGGCAGTCGTGTGCTGGAGGTTGAACCAGCCTGGTAACCGGAGGGTCACAGGTTCGATTCCCAGAGGAACCTAACCCCAAACGCTCCCCGGTGGTGTGGATAGGACTGCCCACTTCTCCGGGCAGGTGTGCTCACATGTAGGTGTCTCGCTTCATGGGTGCTCGACCCTGTGAGATGGTTAGAGGGAAACGGGTTGGGCCTCACACATACTAACATGAATATATTAACCTTTAACAAAGTGTTTCAGCACCATTACGAATTACTAAGAGTTATTCCTGCGGTGGGAGAACTTCCTCCACCGTATGGATTTGAGAAGTTCCATCACCAGCACAGCTGGTTCCCTTTGATCAGGACGTTTAGATACACTAGGTAACTGTAAATACTGGACCTCCGAGATTAGAGCCTCGGTTATGCTAACAACCCCCCACATACAGAAAACCTACAGGCCCTTAAATTCTCTTAACGTAAATATTAGCACTTATTCAGAACTGCCCAGATACACAGCTTTAAGAACTCCAGGCCTCGTTCACCAACACGTTTAGTCCTTAAGGGTGTTCTTAAAAAGCTCTTTAAATCCCAGAACCTTCCTGAACCTGCCGAAGTGGGTTTTAGGCAGAAGCTTCTTCTTAATCCTGGTTGGTGAACGCGGCCCAGGCTTCTCAGGTGGCCCAAGACTTCAGCACACGTACACTTAGATCACCGGCCTGGACGTTCATATGAGCTCTACTGATGGACGTGGCCTTTATTAGAGAAGGTAAACGATACTGACAGACAAACGCACACCAGCACTCGCATCTGAAAAGCAGCCCAGAGACAAAACTGACCAGGACGTCCCTCCGGACCCTCTGCCCCCTCTGCTCTCTTCTCTGGACGAGCGTGTTCAGACTACACTCTGCTGGAGGCCGACGCGTACCGATGACCCTCAGGAGTTTGACCTTTGGCACTGGAGGACAATTTTTATTTGTGAAAGGAATTTTTATTCAGTAAAGTGCCTGCAAAGCGAATCCCCTCAAAGCCCCCACAGACAGCAGCGGAGAGACCGGGCGACCCGTGGACCACGCAGGGTGGCCGCTCTGTAGACACACCGTTAACCAGCCTGGCCAAATCCCTCAGGGACCTTTCATGAACCTGCACACATTCAAACGAACACACAGATAACCCCACCCGCCCCCGTCAGTCATACGGCCTCGTTTCCCTCAGTGACGTCGTACGGTAGAAACTGAGCTGTACAGAACTGCTACTTCAGCTTATAGCGCTGATCCTGGTCTGTGGTGATCTGGGGAAGCCCAGATTGTTGGAAGTGTGTGAGTGTGATCTGTCTGTGTGGAAGTTCTCAGGATCTCTCTCCTCTATCCTTATCTAAACCAGCTCACCTCAGCAGTCTCTCTCTCTCTCTGTTCTCTCTCACTCTCTCTCTGGGACCACATCTAACACTGTTCTATTCCGTTCTTGTGTTTGTGTATGTGTGCGGACGGACTCAGGTCTAGTGGAAGGTTCTAGGGCTTTGAGGTCGGTTCCCTCCAGCTTAGAGAGGTTTGACTGGTGGACTTAGTCTAGCTAGGTTACACATCAAAAGTTTGGAATCACGAATCTTTAATGATCCTGTCATTTTAACCAGCTTGTTCTTATTAGGCTGCACATCATATCGTTTATATAACCCTAACCCTAACCCTAGGCGAATTAAACCCGTCATGCTGCCTGGTTCAGAAGAGAAGCACAGAAACTGATTACAGAGCATTAACGTTCCAGAAAGTATTTATAAATAATGTTTTTAAATAATGCTGTTTAAATCACCTGGGGAAAATTCTGAATATTTTTTAATTCACAGTACACAGTATATCACAGGGAAACATTTTAATGACACTTTTTCCCAATATTTTATAATCTAGTCAGTATTGCAGGTATTCCAGGAACAAGTAGACAATTCAGTTATTAAAGTAAGATACCGTAAAGCCCACTGTAGGTGATTTCACCTGCACTCAGTTATTTAACCCCTACCCAGGAGCTAATCCTGACCCTGCTAGAACTCTGACGGTGTGATAATCTGTTGGAGGCTCCTTAAATAACCTGCAGCCAGATGATCTATTTTAGCCGATACAGATCGAGGTCGGGGCTGGACTGTTTAAGGACAGAGAGCGCACCATGTCCTGCAGCATCATAAACTTTCAAAGCATTGTTTTTACTAGAGCTGTGTACACGGGTGCTCAGCGACTCGAGCACTGTTCAGTTCCTCAGCACGTCACCGTGCCCCAACTGGCCTTTCAGAGTCGCTATGCTAGATCAGAGCCGTACCTAGACTCAGATTCAGTAGATCACATGTAGCTGAAACGTACACAGGCTAACGATGCTAACGGTCTGCTAGCTCAGCTAGCGCTACTAGCCGAACCTTGTACAGCTGGTGAACAGTAAGTCTGTGTAGAGGTAGTAACTGATACTGAGCATGCTCAGAGACGCTCAACACTCTGTTATACCAGACATGAACCCAAACCTGCCGCTTGTCATCTCTACCTGTCCGCATTCCATAGTACCACTCGGCTTCATAACGCCATGCAGCAGAAGGCCTGTGTTTCCATCTAGTGTTTGAAGGAGGAACTGCAGGGTCCTGTCAGCATGGGGTCTCGTACAGGGCTGCAGCATCCTGAACTCAGCTCTCCTGATCAGCTAGGATACATCAGCTGCTACCCTTAAACAGCCAGTCAGTCCTGCCTCGTCTGTCGTTTCAGCCTCTGAAGCAGCCGCTTAGCATCATTAGCATCCTTTCCTACACGGATCTGGAACTGCTTTTGGAAGTTCAGAAATGAAGTGATTCCAAACTTTTGAACAGAGATCACTGAATCAGAGCGCCCCGCTTTCCCCCTGGAGTCCAACCCGAGGATGGCCTTTAGCACTGCGGAGCGTTTAAACTGGGATGAGAACCCGAGTTAAGGAGCGATTCTGATCCTAAATGCTAATGTTGCTAACAGAAGTCACATCACCACCACTGTATGCAAATGACGTCATGCTATCAGACGAGAGCTTGCTTCAGTTCATCGTTAGCCACATTAGCATCAGCTGTAACCGCTTTGGGCATTCGGCCTTACAGCGCTGACTGAACCTGCTCTCATCCAGCAGGCCTATAACTCTAAACCTGCTAGAGCGTTACGCTGGGGACGCACCTGCTTCTCGTGAAGGGAAGGTCCACCCGTGTTTAGAATTTCTTGAGACAGTTTAGAAATTCTGTGGAACGTTTTTAAACGTGTGTGGAACTCCAGTTCAGCTCCTGTGAACGTCCTGCAGGATTGTGGAAGGTGTGGTTGGAGTTGGACTGTGCAGTAGGAATCAGCTGACTGACACCCTGGCGTTCAGTTTAGCAGCATGAGGGTAGAACCTCCAGCAGACTGAGCTCTCAGCGTGGGATGGTCTGTTCTCCAGTCCTGGATTTTCCCAGTGCTGGTAGTTAGGACACTAGGTGTGCGGTTAACATCACTGATGACAAAATCCAGGATCCAGAAGAACGCGGATAGTCTGCAGATTCGACCTGGGGCAGATATGCGGGAGCAGTCGTGGCTGATCTGGTCATGTGGTGTACGTTCCGTAGGTGTGGTTTTGTTTCCCGGTTCTCTGTATTCCTATAGGACAGGGATAAAGAGAGGAAGACATACCAAGCAGAGCTCCTAACGTCATCTGATGTGAGGTCTTCTACCCGCCATGCTCCTCTAACACGCCAGCTCTGTGTGTGTGGGTGTGTGTGTGCGGGAGTGTGTGTACGTCTTTATTCGTCCGTCTGTCTGTTTATCCGTTCGTCCCCGGGGCTACGGAACAGCTCAGAACTCGGCGCGGTGGGGCCGCACGAAGGTTCTGTGAACTGAAGCCTGCTGGGGAGAACGCTCGAGCACAGCGTCAGGGGGGCCAATCAGGAGCCGCAGGCAGGGAGTCACGTGATGTCAGAGGATCCTATTGGGCATATTGTTCACCTGTACAGTATTTAACTTTATTCTGGATGTTTGTTTGGAACTGACCGCCTCGGTGGCTGGACGTCCTCCTCTGTCCCTCCACGTACTCTAAATGGAACTGACAGTTGCCTTACTCCGTCTTCAACCAATCAGCTTTTCCCTCGACTCCTCGTCCCGCCCCCTGTAGGAGCCAGTGAATGGTGTGCGGAGACGGCGCTGGTGGATTCCGGCTGCTCCTGCTGGCCGAGGTTAACCCTGTTTGAGCTGGATTACCGTCACCTGGAGGGCTCGGGCAGTGGGCAGGTTAGACGGCGTGACGTACCTCCGCGGATCCATACCGGATATAAACCACCGTCAGACTGTAAACACTACACACGCTGCAGGGTCATCCTGGATTATAATCTGCCCGGTGGAGCTAATCCAGCTGGGGTGGGGTTAATGGGAGCGGGTTCCGGTGTGAGGGATGTTTTTTTTTGTGTGATGTCATCTTTCCTGTTCTTCGTAATCCTCAGTCCTCATGTTGGTTTATGGGTTCTTTTATTTCCCCTGGTGTTCTAATCCTCTGCTCACCACCGAGCAGATCCGCCGGAGAGCCTCTCCCGTCCGTTAACCCGACCGAGTCGTACCCGTAACCTTCTCAGTTTGTAAGATAAGGACTAATCTGTAATCCTGCTCCAGGTTATTGTGCTGGAGGCTAGCGGGCGGAGGTGGAGAGGGGTATCTATATGATTTTAACTCCATTCATGTCATATAATTGTTATTTTGTAACAGTCCTGTTCTCTTGATCTCGTGCTTCTCTTTTTCTTTTTGTGGGATTACATCATTTGAGAAGAAATCGTGTATTGCTTTATTGTATAATGGTCTCTCTCTCTCTCTCTCTCTCTCTCTCGCGTGCGCTCTCTCGCTCTCGCTCTCCTTCCTTCCTTGTTTTCGTGGCTCCACAGCTCATAATGGCAGGTTGAGTTTGAATAACATGATGTAACGTTTAATTCTTCTTCTGTTCCTTTTTGTGTTGTTTTTAAACGTAATCAGGTTTAATTAAACTGGTGAATACCACCTGACCCACCTGTGCGTGTTGGGCTGTTTGTGAGGTGTGGGTGCTGATGATAATTCACGTTACGGTTCGGTGGAAGTGCGGCGGAGGTGCCACATTACAGGCTCTGATGCCACTTCCCTTTTTTCGAGCGTGCGTTTTCTTGGAAACGCGGCACGTCTTTTCTCTGATGCTCGCTCTCGTAGGCCGCCTCGGGGGCCACCACATCCGCTGCCGTGGCCCCTTACCGCACCCAGCGACATCACCGCAGGAGAACAGCCCGCTCTCAGGAGGCAACCACTTCGACACTGAGGTAGCTCACACAGTGTGCCTGAGCGGAGAACGTCAGCTAAGACCTGAAGTTCAGTTCTATAGCAGGCCTTTCACAGTCAGTACCCAAACTAGTCACCAAGCCCCAGGGGGTCCTGGGGGGTCCTGGGGGGCCATGACCTCCTAATTAACCTCCAGGACATTTCTGAACATAATGAGATCATTCCACACATCCCTGAACACGGGCTTAATATGATGTTAGCACTGTGTACCTGCACAGTCTGTGAGCTTCTGTCTGTCCTAGCTAGTTAGAGCTGTGGCACTGGTCTCCCTCAGGGTGGCGCTGTGACAGCCTGGCTCCATCAGTTTGTCCCTCATAGGTGAGCAACTGTAACCACGCCTGGGATACCTCTGAAACACAATATCGGTAAGTCTGAAACAGAGGCTGAGTGTAAAGATGGACTCGGTTCTGGTTCTAAATCATGGAGGATGCTTGAGCAGGGTCCAGGGGTTCAGGTGATGGTGGCGTGGGGAGAAGGACCAGGCTCAGCACCGTCCTGCTGGTACTCAGCTTCTTTATGATGTGGGCTGTCTCCCCCTGGTGTTCACACAGTGGAACTGCAGCTGGTCCACACCTGACTACACAGCAGACATGTCGGTGTGACACAGCTCACCTGTATGTCTGAGCTGACGTGTCCTCCAGCGTTTAGCCTCATGGCTGTGTAAGGTTGACCCCTGGGTGACGGGGGGCTCTGAGAGAACGTATCTGTGTGTTACATATACGACTAAATCAGAACAGAACTTTACAGGAGAGGAACACGGGCCCGCTTTAATGAGAGTCTGGAACCGGACGTCCTACCGAGCGAAATTCACACACGACATAAAGAACAAGGGGTCACAGACTGAACACCGGACCACCTGCACACAGGAGCAACCAGCAGAGCGGAACCCCCAGCACTGGACTGGAGCAGAGGAACCGGGTACTTTGGAGTGAGAGGAGCTAGAGGGGTACCAAACACCAGTACCTCATTAGTACTCAATCAAATCCTCACAGCAATGTTCCAACATCAGTACCTGACCTCATTAATACTCAATCAAATCCTCACAGCAATGTTCCAACATCAGTACCTGACCTCACTAATACTCAATCAAATTCTCACAGCAATGTTCCAACATCAGTACCTGACCTCACTAATACTCAGTTAGATCCTCACAGCAATGTTTAACATCAGTACCTGACCTCATTAATACTCAATCAAATCCTCACAGCAATGTTCAACATCAGTACCTGACCTCATTAATACTCAATCAAATCCTCACAGCAATGTTCAACATCAGTACCTGACCTCATTAATACTCAATCAAATTCTCACAGCAATGTTCCAACATCAGTACCTGACCTCACTAATACTCAATACACCAGTAACATTAATACTCATCCCTCAACAGCAATGTTCAAAACATCAGTACCCTGACCTCACTAATACTCAATCAAATTCCTCCCAGCAATGTTCCAACATCAGGACCTGACTCATCATACCAATCAAATTCTCACAGTTAAATCACATCAGTACCTTGCAATAGTTCACAAACAAGCAATGTTTCAACACTCAAGTACCTGACCTCACTAATACTCAATCAAAATCCTCAACAGCAATGTTCAACTCAGTACTGACCTCACTAATACTCAATCCCAACTCCTCACAGCAATGTTTAACATCAGTACACCTGACCTCACTAATAATCAATTCCTCACAGCAATGTTTTCAGCATCAGAACCTGACCCTCCATTAATACTCAATCAAATCCTCACAGTGCAGAGCAATGTTTCAACATCAGCACCTAGACCTCACTAATACTCAATCAAATCCTCCACAAGCAGCGTTTCAACACTCAGTACCTGACCCCACTAAGTCTCAATCAAATCTCACAAAGCAATGTTCAACATCGTAGCCTGAACCTGATACTCACGTAAAAAAAATCAAATCCTACACAGCAGTGTTCAACATCAGCTACACTGGACCTCACATATTACCTCACTCTAATCAAATCCTCACAGCATTGGTTCAAACATCAGTACCTGACCCCACCCACTAATACTCAGATCAAATTCCTCACAGCAATGTTTCAAACATCAGCTACCTGACCTCCCCACACTACTCAATCAAATCCTCACAGACAATGTTTCAGCATCAGAAGCTGACCTCATTAATACTCAATCAAAGTCCTCCACAGCGAATGTTTCAACATCAGCACCGACCTCATTAATACTCAATCAACATCCTCACAGCAAGCTTCAACATCAGTACCTGACCTCACTAATACTCAATCAAAATCCTCACAGCAGCGTTTCAACATCAGCTACCTGACCTCACTAATACTAGCATCAAATCCTCACAGCAATGCTCTTCAACATCAGCAACTGACCGTCCACTAATAATAAATCCTCACAGCAGTCTGCTCAAATCAGCTACCTGACCTCATTATGTATACGTAATAATTCAAATCCTCACAGCAATGCTTACAACATGCAGTACCAGGCACCTCATATAATACTCAATCAAATCCTCACAGCAGTGTTTCACAATCAGTACGCTGACCCCACTAATCCTCAGTCCCCCGATCGCAATACACTCACAGCAATGTTCAACATCAGTACCTGACCTCACTAATACTCAATCAAATCCTCACAGCAATGTTCAACATCAGCACCTGACCTCATTAATACTCAATCAAATCCTCACAGCAATGTCCAACATCAGCACCTGACCTCACTAATACTCAATCAAATCCTCACAGCAGTGTTCAACATCAGTACCTGACCTCACAAATAATCAAATCCTCACAGCAATGTTCAACATCAGCACCTGACCTCATTAATACTCAATCAAATCCTCACAGCAATGTTCCAACGTTCTCCATCAATATCTGAACATTCTGAACGTTTATCAGTACCCGTGTGTCCCGCAGCTCGTCTGAGTGATCAGGGCATACATGCATTTACCAGGTCTGACTGTACTACTCTCACCCCAGTCAGCTATTACCCCCACTCTCTCTCTGCCTGCCTGTCTGTCTGCCTGTCTGTCTGCCTGTCTGTCTGTCTGTCTGCCTGTCTGCCTGTCTGTCTGCCTCTCTGCCTCTCTGTCTGTCTGTCTGTCTGCCTCTCTGTCTGTCTGTCTGTCTGTCTGCCTGTCTGTCTGTCTGCCTGTCTGTCTCTGTCTCTCTCTCTCTCTTCTCTCTCTTGGTTCCCCAGGTCGCTCCTCTCTGTCTGTCTGTCTGTCTGTCTGTCTGTCTGTCTGTCTGCCTGTCTGCCTCTCTCTCTTTTCTCTCTCTTGGTTCCCCAGGTCGCTCCTCTCTGTCTGTCTGTCTGTCTGTCTGTCTGTCTGTCTGTCTGCCTCTCTGCCTCTCTGTCTGCCTGTCTGTCTCTCTCTCTTTTCCCTCTCTTGGTTCCCCAGGTCGCTCCTCTCTGTCCTCTGTCTGGGAGGCCGGTCAGACGCCCCCGCGTGTTCAGTGACAGCTCAGTGATGGACTCCACTGTGCTGAAAGAGAGGGGCCGTGCTCATGCTGAGGGTCAGCTCGCGGGTCAAAGGGCATGACCTCCAGTGAGAAAGAAGGGGCTAAGGAGGAGATCCAGCCCGCTGGCATCGTCCACCACACACTGGATCGCCCTCCACAGCTCCCAGGCGGTCACAGCCAGTAAACCCCACCAGACTGTTTATAAACCGGGAGGATAATAAACTCTACACTGTGTGACATACGGGACAGAGACAACACCCTGTACTGGGCCCGGTTCTGAGTACAGACCGGACCAGAACCCTAAACGTTCAACATGAGCAGCTGGAAATACCAAACATGAGATCAAACAGAAGCAGTGCTGGAAGGAGGTGTGGGAGTGCAGGTGTGTGGGGAAGGAGGATAAAGGTGACCAGGATCAATAACTGGTGATAAGTTTAGACTGATATGATCAATATTTATTGAGCTACACATACAGAAGTCTGTCTCTCAGTATGGCGTCGGGCCGCCGTGTTCGCTAACCCAACACGCCAGACGTCTCGGTATGGAGCTGTAGAGGTTCCTGATGGAGTCCTGTGATAATCCATCCCATGCAGCTTGAACATCCTCACACAGTTCCTGCAGATGGTGCGGTAGGGGTGGAGGTGGAGGGACACCAGGTCTTCTGGATGTGTGACTACAGACCGTTCATCTTGGTGCTGACCACGGTGCCTCCACACACGGATTCGTTGGGCGTCTCCACCAAGACTAAAGCGGGACTCGTCACTGAAGATGACCCGCTGCCATTCTGAGTCACTCCATGACAGTCTGGTACGACACCACTGCAGTGTTTGGTGACGGTGACGTGGTGTTAGGGACAGCCGGTGATTCCGCACATTATGAAGGCGTTTGTGAACGGGCGGCTCCTGAGGGTGAGCGTGGGGGTTGATCCTCTCCTCTGTCTCTCAGACGACGCTGGCTGGCTGGTGAGGTCTGACCCTCCTCGGGTGTCCGATGTAACCAGGTCTCTAGGTGAGCCTCTTTGTGTGGTGGCGGGTCGATGGCTCTGCCTGCAGCTGGCCCGTCTGCTGACTACTGGCGTCTGACTGAATACGGATTCAGCATGCAGATAACGTCTGATAACGTTCCTGATTCTGGGAACTATAAACTGGAACGTGCCACCGGACGAGGAGTCTCAGGGGCTGACAAGGCCCACTCTGGTTCGTGAGCGCTGTGCTGTCCTGTGTGAGCTGCCTGAAGCACCTGGACGGAAGTTACCAGGTAACACATCCGGTAACCGGCACGACTGTGCTCCACCCAGACAGAGCATGATCCCTACCCCTCGGTTCTAACCGACACAGGAGCAGTTTATGATCCAGTCCACCACAGGGCTGCGTGTCTCCCTCTACAGGTCTGTACTGTGGAGCTGCACTGTGCTGCTCAGCCGCCAGGTGGCGCTGCGTGCCCTCGAGCCCGGCGGAGCGTGACTGTCCCCGGCTGGTTATGTAACGGTTAGTGTGGAGCTGTGAGAGAGTGATCTCCTCACTCCGGAGTGCAGGAGCACCTCAGTCCGGGTCCTCCGCCTCGGTAGCGCTCCGGTTCACCCGGACGCCCCTGGTCAGCCCGCGTCCCGTCGTGTTAAACTACTTTAGGGCTGAACGGCTGCACGCGCTGACTGGGCTCGGTACCGCGGGGGGCACGCGTCACTCCCCCGTGTCATTTGAATGTAAACAGATTTCCGTTCGGTCCCGGTTTAATCTCTCACTACACTCTCCGGCACGGGGTGAAGCGAGTCCAGGCCCCGCCCCCTCCGGCCAGCTGGTGGCAACATGCGTGATGACTTCACCGCTCTGCTCGCTGATAGGCCGGCGCACGCGTCCCGCCTCGCCAATCGCAGGCCAGCGAGGTGACGTCAACAACTAACTCCCGGCTAAGCTCGCCCGTAGGAGGCGGGGCGAAGTCGCGCCTACGTCAGCAGACGCGCGAATCGGGCGGCGGTGATTGGCTGCGAGGTGAGAGTCTGTTGCTGAGAGAAAGAGAGCAGCAGCAGGAGAACCCAGTCCACCGGTTCTCCGCGGTTCTGCCGGTTCCGTCTCGGCCGAGCGTGATGGTGTGTATCTCCCCCCCTCTCTCCTCCTCCCCACCCCCTCTCCCTCCTCCTCCTCCCTCCTTTCCTCTCCTCTTTCCTCTCTCTCCTCGGTAAAGCTGAAGTACACTTTCACAGCCCGTTACGAGGCAGAGAACTCTAGCCCCCTGATTGGCTAACGTAGCCGCGGCTCCGCCCCAGGTCCCGCCCACACTCTGTTCCTAAGGTTCCCTGCGCCCTCATTGGATACTGTAAACTTCACCACAGCGACGCCGGCCGCGCTTTGCATTGGCTCCCACCCCATGTCACTCACTTTGAGTTTGACAACCGGGCCCGCCCCCTGCTCCGTCCTCCGACGCCTATTGGCTACTGTATCCCCCGGCGGGCTGTGATAGGCCAGGCGGCTCCAGCTGTTAGTGGTTCATTCACCATTTTGTGGCTGTAGTGGGAAAAAAGGGACGCGGGGAGTTTTTCCCAGTCCGTGTCTGGAGTTCCTGACAGCGCTGGAGGAGGTGCAGATGTTGTAGCGGAGGAGCTGGAAAGTTCAGCCCAGCCGTATGGACGGACACCGGGCGCCGCTGACGCGCAGTTCGGCTCCGGTGCGTGTGTTTGGGTGAGTTCTGCTTACCGCCGTTTGGGTCTCTGACTCGAGTCAAGTTAGAGGAGGAGAGGACAAGCCCAAAACAAGCTGGAGCCAGGGCTCGAGGAGGAACCAGAGCGAGGAGAAGGAGGTGGAGGAGGAGGTGGTGTATCGGTGGGGGTTGGGGGGGGGGCGCTTTAAACTTTCTCTAATGTTCGAACGCGCTGCTGCACGAGAGCGCGCGCCGAGTTTACACAGCCAGCCGGTGTTTGTTTGTTTGTTTGTCTGTTTGTTTGTGTTCTTCAGAATTAGAGCGCTCGTGCAACTTGGTGACCCGCTCGAGCCTACTCTCGGACTACTCACGCGCTGCTCCGGTGTGTTGGTTAGGAGAGTGTGTGTGTGTGTTGCGTTAGTGCGCGCGGATGCCGCCGCTGCACACAGGCGGAGGACCGGATTGTGGCTCGCGCACTTGCTCGAGCTCGGCGGCGGCAGCTCCCCGGACCCGCGCGGCGTCCTTCGGCGGAACTTTCCCTCGTGCGCGCTGCTGCTGTGTGCGGTGCAGGGGTGCTGGGCCCCGGGCTCGGCCACCCCCCCACCCCGGGGACCGTGGGGGGGACCCGCTGCTGGTTTATTTACCGGGCTGTGATCCGAGTGCACTGCAGCAGTGCGTCCCCCCCAGTGCCCCCCGTGTGCAGCACCCTGTCTTTCCCAGGTCCCTGTGTGTGCATGCTCCGGGCTCTCCGCTGCACTCCCCTCTGGAGCGCTGAGACGCTGCCTGCGTCCTGCAGATGCTGTCCGCAGCTTGTCCTGAGCGTCTCCAGCTCTCCGTCACTTCCTCCGCTCCGTGCCCTTTCAGGACCTCTCCGCTCCCCTCCTGATCTCCGTCAGATGGACTGAGCGTGTCCAGGTTGGGGTTGTTGAGTCATGCTGGATGGAGATGTTGTGGAAAGTGCATGCACTATTGCTGCTACGTCACGCCGTCCGTACCGTGTGCACCGGAGAAAATGGGAATCGCAGGCTGCAGGAAGGCTCTGGAGTTGCGGGAGACGGATGGGAAGCCGGTGTTCGGATCTTCGGCTCGCGTGTTTTCTGGTCCTGCTGGTTGATGCGTGTCGGTGTTCCAGCCGCTGGTGACCCACTTTAGTCCCCAGCAGGGCTGCACGATACGGGCAGAACCGCAGTATTGCGATTACACGGCTGCAGCACTTCGCTCCGTGTTCTGGATCACTTTGCCAGATACCGTAATGCGTTTGGAACGCTCGTCTGGGACTGAGCTCATCTGTTCATGGTTCTGTAAAGGTCGCGGGGTTGACCTTTGCGGTACTGATACTACAGGAGGCTGCAGTATGCAAATTCGGTACAGTGTCCTGACCAATCACAGATGCTGTGTGGGTGTTTGGGCCGGAGGGGTCCTGTGATCCAGGATAACCCGCAGGAGGCCAGCCTTACGAGGGTTCACTGCCGGCATGCTGCGGTTGCATCACAGTGTGAGTGCAGTACCTTACAGCGCAGCTCCAACCAGAACACCCATCACCCCAAACCCCTGACTGAGCGTGGCTCCTGGTCAGCAGCAAATCCACATGGACAGGTCCTGTCACCGTCACTCCGGGTCTCTGTATGCCAGACAGACCCGGTCCATAGTAACACCGGACTAAGGTTCAGAATGGAGAGCCGGGTTGTGTGGCGACGGTGGCGTAGGTTAAGCTCCCTCTGTAGTGGAGCCGGAGGACGTGTTCAGTACACCCCACACCACCATCCAGTGATGTACCGGAGCAGACGTGCAGCGTTCCCCTGCTGCTGTCCGGCCCTACAGACCCCAGCACGGTCTGCCTGCCCCGGTGCAGCCAGCATCACCATGTATACGGCACACTCAGACAGAGAGACAAGCTGACCGATTACAGTCAACACACACCAACCATCACCAGCACGGCACTTACACCGTCTAGAGACAGTACTACCAGACTCGCAAAGCACGCTGGGTAATATGCAAATGAACCCGAGGCTCTGGATGAGCTGCCGTGTGGGAGTGAAATCTCCAGAAGTCTGGAGTTCTGTTTGGGAATGTTCTGTTTTCCATACAAACCCGGAAGCTGACAGTGACACATGCCATCTGCACAGAGAACAGTTCTTATAAAGAATATTAATTAATCATATTAATTCATCTGGAGTCTATAACAACAACAACAACAACAACAACAACACAGTTATTATTATTACTATTATTATTATTACTATTATTATTATTATTATTATTAACCGTTATTATGGTTATACTGTATGTGTACAAATTTCTATGGCAACTGATAATAAACCAATAGGTCACAAAATATAACATTATTGATCACAGTAATTCTGCAGGTGATGATTATCTGCTGTGAATTTCTCTGAGCTGTAGAACGGTAATCCTGATCCTGATATTTATGAACTGATATTGTAACTAATATTTATATTATAGTGATTAATATTTATAATAATATCTCGTATATGTAATATAATGATCCTGAGCTCCAGGGCTGCTTCGGAATGCTGATGGTCAGACTGACACTCTAAATCTCAGGAGCTGCGGTTTTAGTACTACCTAGTCTAGACCTAGTCCAGGGACCTGGCGTTCCAACACTGCGCTCCGTACTCAGGCCTGGCGTTCCGACACTGCGCTCCATACTCAGGCCTGGCGTTCCGACACTGTGCTCCATACTCAGGCCTGGCGTTCCGACACTGCGCTCCGTACTCAGGCCTGGCGTTCCGACACTGCGCTCCGTACTCAGGCCTGGCGTTCCGACACTGCGCTCCGTACTCAGGCCTGGCGTTCCGACACTGCGCTCCGTACTCAGGCCTGGCGTTCCGACACTGCGCTCCGTACTCAGGCCTGGCGTTCCGACACTGCGCTCCGTACTCAGGCCTGGCGTTCCGACACTGCGCTGCGTACTCAGGCCTGGCGTTCCGACACTGCGCTCCGTATTCAGGCCTGGCGTTCCGACACTGTGCTCCGTACTCGGGCCTGGCGTTCCGACACTGTGCTCCGTACTCAGGCCTGGCGTTCCGACACTGCGCTCCGTACTCGGGCCTGGCGTTCCGACACTGCGCTCCGTACTCAGGCCTGGCGTTCCGGCACTGCGCTGCGTACTCAGGCCTGGCGTTCCGGCACTGCGCTGCGTACTCAGGCCTGGCGTTTCGACACTGTGCTCCATACTTAGGCCTGGCGTTCCGACACTGCGCTCCGTACTCAGGCCTGGCGTTCCAACACTGCGCTCCATACTTAGGCCTGGCGTTCCGACACTGCGCTCCATATTCAGGCCTGGCGTTCCGACACTGCGCTCCGTACTCAGGCCTGGCGTTCCGACACTGCGCTCCATATTCAGGCCTGGCGTTCCGACACTGCGCTCCGTACTCAGGCCTGGCGTTCCGACACTGCGCTCCGTACTCAGGCCTGGCGTTCCGACACTGCGCTCCGTACTCAGGCCTGGCGTTCCGACACTGCACTCCATACTCAGGCCTGGCGTTCCGACACTGTGCTGCGTACTCAGGCCTGGCGTTCCGACACTGCGCTCCGTACTCAGGCCTGGCGTTCCGACACTGTGCTCCGTACTCAGATCTGAAGGAAAGATGGAATGCGGCCTGCAGACCGGAAGCCCTGGAGTGCAGGCCTGGCGGAGGCCGTGGTGAACAGGCGTGTGGGTGTTCTCGTCTGCAGGCGGTTCATCAGCGCTGTTTATGATTCAGACCTGCACTCAAACTGCGGTTCCACCGCGGAGAACCGGCGCGCCTGCTGGAGGCTGATGGTTATCGAGGTACAGGGTGTTTTATGGAGCGCCCGTGCATGCCCTGATGCAGCACTCGCCGCTGCACCGCTGCAGCCCGCTGCGCCCTACACGGTGCCCTAAAAGAGAGAGAGCTGCTCTGCAGTGCGACTTCACCCTCACACACGCTGCACACTTCTCCATTCAGGTGCACCTGCAGGTGAGCTGTGATGTGTGCGGAGCTCGGTGTGTGTGTGTGTGTGTGCGTGTGTGTGTGTGTGTGTGTGTGTGCGTGTGTGTGTGAGTGTGTGTGTGCGGTGTGTGTGTGTGCGTGTGTGTGCGGTGCAGTCAGGCAGCATGCTGTCACACACTCGCTCTCCTCCTCGGCGTGCTGGCGCTGGAGCAGGATGGCAGAGCGGCATCTCTCCTGAAACACCACAGAAGGTTCCTTCTGAGCAGATCCTGGGCGCAGTGGGGGCAGCGGGCGGAGGGAGCAGGGAATAAACCACACCCAGCACCCTAAAGAGGAGGGCTGGAATACATAACAATGTTCTGGATAATTTAACAATACAAACAGAGTCACTCAGAGTGGAACGCTCGGTTCTAGATACAGTCAGGAATGTCCCCAGTGGTGGTGAAGGTAACCAGACGTCCCCTCTAAAAGCTCCCTCACAGGAAGTTCCTACATGAGGAGGTTCTGAATACGCTGCCTGATGTCTGAGACGCTGTTTATGATAGTGTGGAGAAGATCTCAGCCTTAAACTCCATTCATGGTGGAGGGATACATGCTGCAGGGCGCTGTGAGGTCAAATAGTCCCCCAAAGGAACTTAGTATTTCCAGGTTTTCCAGATTTTCATCACCAACATTCCATACACACTCAGAAGACACGTGTAGGGTCACTGGTGGTGTAGATAGCAGTGTCTGTATGTGTGTTCTAGACATGGAGAACCCTGGTTCCATCACCAGTGGGAGGGCTGAGTGTGGGCCTGGTACTGACACAGAGACAGTAAATGAACTTACAGAGACGCTGCATTACGCCTGTACGTGAAGACACGTGTTTATTAATTCACGGTAGAAGTGTAAACGTCTCTACAGGTGATTAATAAAACCAGCTCAGAGAGGTTCTGGTTCTGGTTCTGGTTCTGTCTGATCATGATCTTCTTTAACCAGGCTGCATATGCCTGTAGACAGGTCCACACCTCAACATATATAATATAGGATCTGTTATATAACACATAACTAATAAACTGCACACTCACCATCACTGTAACAGCCGCACCCAGAAGGAGGTGTGGGAGTGCAGGTGTGTGGGGAAGGAGGATAAAGGTGACCAGGATCAATAACTGGTGATAAGTTTAGGCTGATATGATCAATATTTATTGAGCTACACATACAGAAGTCTGTCTCTCAGTATGGCGTCGGGCCGCCGTGTTTGCTAACCCAACACGCCAGACGTCTCGGTATGGAGCTGTAGAGGTTCCTGATGGAGTCCTGTGATAATCCATCCAATGCAGCCTGAACATCCTGGTAATGGTGGTGTTGGGTCAGTCCGGTACAGAGATAAGACCCACCCTTGGTTACCTCACGTGTGCGGTCGAGTGTGGAACTTAAAGCATTAGTGTGTCTCACCATGTCCCACCCGGAGCCTTAATCAAACCCGGGTCTCAGATTAACCTCCGGGGGGCGAGCAGGCCGAGCAGCCTGAAGGTCATCGCGGCTGTGTCCGTACGGGCTGACCCGAGCGGTGATTACCCGCTCTGAGCGTACTGTTGTCTTCACCATCATAGCAATGTGTACTATGTGGCCAAAGGTATGTGGACACCCCTCCTGATTACTGGCTTCAGGTGTTTTAGCCACACCCACTGCTACCAGGTGTACATAGTCAGGTACACAGTCCTGCAGCCTCCGTAGACACACCCTGGCAGAAGAGCGGGTGGTGCTGAGGAGCTCCGCGACTGTAAACATGGATCTGTGAATGGATCACACCTTTACCACGAGTCAGGTTATAGAGTCTCTGTCCTGCTAGAACTGCTAGAACCGCCCCGGAGAACCGTAAGGGCTGTTACTGTGTAGTGGAACCAACAACAGCTCAGAACCACAGAGCAGTAGATCACACCAACACTGGAGCAGGTAGTCCATAATAACCCTCTGTTCCACCACTCAGTACAGAACAGTACTCTGGAAGCAACATCAGCACCAGAACTGAGCCCCAGGACCTTCATGAACTGGGTCTCCATGGCTGAGCAGATCCACACAAGCCGAACTTCACCATGCTCAATGCAGAGCATCAGCTGGAGTGGTGTACAGCTCCACCACTGGACTCTGGAGCAGTGGAACCGGGTTCTCTGGAGTGATGGGTCACGCTTTACTGGGAATCTGGGATTTGAGGATGAATCCAGGAAAGCGTTTCCTACCGGAATGCCGAGTGTCCACAGTGAAGTCTGGTGGAGGGGGGATAAGGGTCTGGGGGGTTCAGGGTTTGGGCTCGGACCCTTGGTTCCAGTGAGGGGTGGTGTTAATGCTGCAGCACACAGGGACGTTCTACACAGTTCTACACTTCCAGCTTTGTGCAGCAGTTTGATCCAGCGGGACACCCCGACAGATCCGTAAGGACATGGACTGAGGAGTCTGGTGTAGAGGACCTTCAGTGGTCTCCACAGAGGCTAGCGCTGGTCCATGCTGCATAGTACTGGTTCATGCTGGTCCATGCTGGTTAGCGCTGGTCCATGCTGCATAGTACTGGTTCATGCTGGTCCATGCTGGTTAGCGCTGGTCCATGCTGCATAGTACTGGTTCATGCTGGTCCATGCTGGTTAGCGCTGGTCCATGCTGCATAGTACTGGTTCATGCTGGTCCATGCTGGTTAGCGCTGGTCCATGCTGATTAGTTCTGGTTAGTGCTGGTCCATGCTGGTTAGTGCTGGTCCATGCTGGTTAGTTCTGGTTAGTGCTGGTCCATGCTGGTTAGTGCTGGTCCATGCTGATTAGTTCTGGTTAGTGCTGGTCCATGCTGGTTAGTGCTGGTCCATGCTGGTTAGTTCTGGTTAGTGCTGGTCCATGCTGGTTAGTACTGGTCCATGCTGGTTAGTACTGGTCCATGCTGGTTAGTACTGGTCCATGCTGCATAGTACTGGTTCATGCTGGTCCATGCTGGTTAGCGCTGGTCCATGCTGCATAGTACTGGTTCATGCTGGTCCATGCTGGTTAGCGCTGGTCCATGCTGCATAGTACTGGTTCATGCTGGTCCATGCTGGTTAGCGCTGGTCCATGCTGCATAGTACTGGTTCATGCTGGTCCATGCTGGTTAGCGCTGGTCCATGCTGATTAGTTCTGGTTAGTGCTGGTCCATGCTGGTTAGTGCTGGTCCATGCTGGTTAGTTCTGGTTAGTGCTGGTCCATGCTGGTTAGTGCTGGTCCATGCTGGTTAGTTCTGGTTAGTGCTGGTCCATGCTGGTTAGTGCTGGTCCATGCTGGTTAGTTCTGGTTAGTGCTGGTCCATGCTGGTTAGTACTGGTCCATGCTGGTTAGTTCTGGTCCATGCTGGTTAGCGCTGGTCCATGCTGCATAGTACTGGTTCATGCTGGTCCATGCTGGTTAGCGCTGGTCCATGCTGCATAGTACTGGTTCATGCTGGTCCATGCTGGTTAGCGCTGGTCCATGCTGATTAGTTCTGGTTAGTGCTGGTCCATGCTGGTTAGTGCTGGTCCATGCTGGTTAGTTCTGGTTAGTTCTGGTTAGTACTGGTCCATGCTGGTTAGTTCTGGTTAGTACTGGTCCATGCTGGTTAGTTCTGGTTAGTTCTGGTTAGTACTGGTCCATGCTGGTTAGTTCTGGTTAGTACTGGTCCATGCTGGTTAGTTCTGGTCCATGCTGGTTAGTTCTGGTCCATGCTGGTTAGTGCTGGTCCATGCTGGGTAGTACTGGTCCATGCTGGGTAGTGCTAGTCCATGCTGGTTAGTTCTGGTTAGTTCTGGTTATTTCTGGTTAGTTCTGGCTAGTGCTGGTCCATGCTGGTTAGTACTGGTCCATGCTGGTTAGTTCTGGTTAGTTCTGGTTAGTACTGGTGGAGTATGAAGGTCTGCAAATGAGATCTAATGAAATGAATTCAGATCTCACGGTTAGATGTTACAAGTGAATGACTTACGGCAGGGTGGTTCAGTCACTCTACCGATTATTCATTATCTCTATGAGTGGGCATCCACTGTAACCGAGAGAGTGTGGACCCTCGTACGGGCCCTCAGGGTTTAGGGGTCTAAGGGACTCTCAGGTATCAGGTGTTTGATGGCTGCACTAAGACAGTCCTGAGGGTCAGTTCAGGGTCAGTCAGAGTGTTTGGCTGGTGTGTGGTAGTTGTGTAACGATGTCTGGTTAATGGTGATTTCTGATTGTAGTGTAAACAGGACATTATGTAATAGCCTACTGTACCCACGGAAACCGAGAAATGAGGAACGGAGAGCGAGAGTGCAGGAGCGGCGCCCGGCGGTCGAACAGACGTGGGGATTCAATCTGAAGACCCTCTGAGCTTGATTCAGCTTCATCAGACACAAGGGGGCTAATAAAGGTTTAGGCCATAACAGCACCTGGTACTGGGCTAGTGTAAGCATGTTCACATGCAGCGACTAATACAAATACAACACACCTGGACAGGTAACACACACAGGTAGACCTTTCATGTCTAGGGTTAACTGAACAACATTTGTTCAGTAAAACACTGAAGAAGAATGGTGTTGATGGAGGGACACCTGCTGCCACCCCTCAGGACCACCTGGGTGTCCCACTGTGTCTCTGGGAGAATGTTCTCGGGAAAGATGAGCCACGAATGGACAGTGCTTTATTTGGGGGAGAAGGACACCGCACACCAAACCTCACCCCCACTGTGAAGCATGGCGGAGGGAGCGTCAGAGTTCGGGGCTGCTCTGCTGCCTCAGGATCTGGATCTCCATCCTTAAGCTCTCTCTGAGAACCAGTCAGAGTCCCGACCTGAACCCCAGGGAGGGCGGCGGAAGCTGGACATCCCTGAAACACATCTCCAGGAGGAACGGTCCAGAACTCCGCCTCAGCGTGGAGCAGCGTATTAGCAGCTCCAGGAAGCGTTTGGTGGAGCTGATCTACAGGGTGTTAAACAAGGGTTCTCCTACTGGTTCTAGCCTGCACTGTGAATGTTCCTCAACAAAAGACATGAGAGGTACAGTCGTGTGTGTCAGCTTCTTAATTAGCTCAGGTGCTGTGTACGTCTGTATGATGCCATGTGTCAGAATTAAACCCATCCCACCTGACCATGAAAGACCAAGCCTGTCCTGAAAGTGTTTAACCACAGTGGCATGAATGTTCGGTGTACAGGACCTGCTGTGCCATGTCAATGTTCCACTTACATGTTCAAACATTCTGACCTTTCTCCTTTCAGACTGACCCGGCCAAAACGACCTTGAACGGGACCCTTACCCCAAAAGAGGAAACACTTCCAAGGCTACAGGAAATAAGACGGCTGATAACAAAAACAAAACATGAGGTCACAGAAGAAACAGAGAGGGCGTTCTCCGCTGTCCACGCGGGGCAAAGGCAGGAGGAAACAGGACAAGCAAAACCAGCAGTCACAGGCCACGCCTCCCGCCGCATCACTCCGCAAACAGACTCCGCTCAAGGACACCTCTGAAGGGAGGACAGTCAGGAGGAGCATCGCTTCAAAGAGGGAGGTGCTGAGAGGGCAGATGAAAGGACTGTCAGTGGAGGTAGACCAAGCCGAGCGGGTTGTCGTCAGGGTCAATAAAATGTCCTGCCCTAAAAACACTAACTCCACCACTACTACTCTCCCCAACAGCACAGCTAGCATCCCTCCGCCCAACAGCACAGCTAGCATCCCTCCGCCCAACAGCACAGCTAGCATCCATCCACCCAACAGCACAGCTAGCATCCATCCGCCCAACAGCACAGCTAGCATCCATCCGCCCAACAGCACAGCTAGCATCCATCCGCCCAACAGCACAGCTAGCATCCCTCTCCCTAACAGCACAGCTAGCATCCATCCGCCCAACAGCACAGCTAGCATCCATCCGCCCAACAGCACAGCTAGCATCCATCCGCCAAACAGCACAGCTAGCATCCATCTCCCTAACAGCACAGCTAGCATCCATCTCCCTAACAGCACAGCTAGCATCCCTCTCCCTAACAGCACAGCTAGCATCCATCCGCCCAACAGCACAGCTAGCATCCCTCTCCCTAACAGCACAGCTAGCATCCATCCGCCCAACAGCACAGCTAGCATCCCTCTACCAAACAGCACAGCTAGCATCCCTCTCCCTAACAGCACAGCTAGCATTCATCCGCCAAACAGCACAGCTAGCATCCCTCTCCCTAACAGCACAGCTAGCATCCATCCGCCAAACAGCACAGCTAGCATCCATCCACCAAACAGCACAGCTAGCATCCATCCACCAAACAGCACAGTTAGCATCCATCCACCAAACAGCACAGCTAGTAACTCTGTCCCTAACAGCACAGCTAGCAACTCTGTCCCTAACAGCACAGCTAGCATCCCTCTCCCTAACAACACAGTTAGCATCCCTCTACCAAACAGCACAGCTAGCGTCCCTCTCCCTAACAACACAGCTAGCATCCCTCTCCCTAACAACACAGCTAGCATCCCTCTACCAAACACCACAGCTAGTAACCCTCTCCCTAACACCACAGCTAGTAACCCTCTCCCTAACACCACAGCTAGCATCCCTCTACCAAACAACACAGCTAGCATCCCTCTACCAAACACCACAGCTAGTAACCCTCTCCCTAACACCACAGCTAGCATCCCTCTACCAAACAACACAGCTAGCATCCCTCTACCAAACACCACAGCTAGTAACCCTCTCCCTAACACCACAGCTAGCAACCCATTGCCAAACAGCATAGCTAGCATGTCTCTACCAAACACCACAGCTAGCAACTCAATTAACACAAACATGGCAGCCAATGGTTTAAACAAATCCACCTCCATCAACACCAACCACAGTCCCACCACACCATCCAGTCGGAAAACAGCTACCTTCAAAGCCAGAGTGCCCAAGAAAAAGTACATGTATGAACATGGAGCTGTCAGCACCTCGCCCATCAGTCAGACCCCTGGTCCCCCACTGAACAGCAATCACCTCAGCATGCCTACGTCACCTAACATCCACCCAACGGCCCGTGGTGCCGTAATTAAGGAGGACTGTGTTGTTGTTTGTAAAGAATTAGCAGACAATAAGACGAGCACAGAGTCCCCCAGACCGAACACAGTAGTCTGGGTGGAGACCGTAAAGGGTGAAGCGCCACCTGAAGGAGAAAGAGTGGTAGCACAAGTAGAAGCAGATGCATATGGAGAGGCAGCCCCGAACTCAGCACAGTCCTCTTCCACAGACACAGCCAGTGAACACTGTCCGGATCCGGAGGGTCTGGAGACAAACGGTGGGCATCGCAGTGTAGGAAGGAGTCCTCTAAACGACCCGCCAGTCCCACCTCCAGTCCCACCTCCAGTCCCACCTCCAGTCCTCCACCATTTCCAGCGAGAGGACCTGGCTGAAGCCCTGGCTAAAGGACTGAAGAACCAGAGGGTGCTCGTACGCCATCAACGAACAGCGAAGGGCGCAGAGGGAGAAGAGTCGATCAAGGAGCGGGTGTTCATCTGCGGTGTGGTACGCGGGGCTTCTAAAGAGCGGCTGAATGTGGGGTTGCAGATTAACGGGGAGGAGGCGGAGCTTATGTTTCCTTTCCATGCATTAGTAAGTCACCCACATCGAACTACTGACCTCATCCTAGACGCCCCACCACCAGGGAACGACCCCGTGGAAGTGGGGACGCGTGTTTGTGTGCCTTATGGGGGGGACAAAGGGAAGGAGTGGTACCGGGAGGGCGTGGTCTCACATGTGGATACCCATCCAGCTGTGGCTTGCCCCTACAGGGTGCTACTGCAGGAGGAGCGGAGTCATAGGAAAACGGGTAACAAGACAGAGGAGGCGCAGCAGGGAGCGGACTTTCAGGCAGTGTGGGTATCTCGGCAGAACCTGCGGCTTGTCGTCCCACCCTGGGAGGGAGATGCCCAAGAGATGGAACAGGACCGGGAAGAAAGTAGGGAGGAGATGGAAGTGGAGAGAGAGGTATGCCAGCTTAGTAGGGGAATGGATTGTGGAGGGCCACTTCCGAGGAGGACCACTGAGCCCCCAAACCCTGATGGTGTACAGTATGCGAACACCTCACCTCCTTCACACCGCATGCCGGGAGGAGAGAACCAGAGGCCTGAGGACACAGACGGTGAAAGAGAAAGAGCGAGAGAAAGAGAGAAGGAGAGAAAGCAGCTGCAGACTCCCGAAGTAGACCTGGAAGTGTTACGGCTTAACCTGGCACCACTCCGAGATGCAGGAGGTACCCTGATTTCAGGCTTACCCAAAACAACAGGACCCAGCCAGCACAGACAGATCCTCTCCAAGCCGCCCGGGTACTCAGGCTCGCTCTCGCTGGGGCGAGGCCTCTCTGGCACACCCTTGGGCACCCACTTATCAGGCCCACCCTCAGGCAGTCCTCAGCCACCTCCTTCACCAGCTTTTGTAGGCTCTGATGGAGCTCTCTCGCACCCTCACCCTTCAACTGTGGCCCCCTCTCCCAGCTCCCGACGTTCTCTTACGCCCCTGGACAAGACCCCTTCTTCCTCGCAGAACTCCACTCCCATCCCAGGCAGCTCAGCTTCATCGTCAGCCTCGTCTTCGCGATCCCGGACCCCGCTTTCCGTGGCCCAGCAGAAATATAAGAAGGGTGATGTGGTGTGTACACCTAACGGTATCCGCAAGAAGTTCAACGGGAAGCAGTGGCGACGCTTGTGCTCTAAGGACAGCTGCATGAAAGAGTCTCAGCGGAGGGGTTACTGCTCACGGCATCTCTCCATGCGCACTAAAGAGATGGAGGGAGCGGGCGGAGACAGGGAGCCCAGGGGAGGAGGAGGGAGCAGCTCAGGGACTGCAACCCCTTCGGATATGCGAGGCCGAGCCAGCAGCGAGTTTGACTGGGAGGAAACATCTCGGGACAGCAGTGAGACCAGCAGCCGGGGAGCCGATTCGCGGCCGCGCCTGGTCCTCCCGTCGCTCCTGCCGCAGGATTTTTCACGCTTTGATTTTGACGAGTGTGAAGCTGCGACGATGCTCGTGTCTTTGGGGAGCTCGCGATCAGGGACACCCTCGTTTTCTCCCATTTCAAACCAGTCACCTTTTTCTCCTGCCCCGTCCCCCTCTCCCTCTCCACTCTTCGGTTTCCGTCCTGCCAACTTCAGTCCTATTACGACCTTGACTGTTCTGCCCCCTCGCCGCCACCAGCATACCAGTGGCACTAGCACTGGCACCTCCAAACTTAGCACCTCAGTGGCGGAGAAGGAGCGGGAGAGACTTGTGCCTGGCATTGTACCCTCTTTCCAAACGAGTCTAACCTTTACTGTGCCTGTAAGTCCCAGCAAGCGTAAGACAGACGCCCCGCCACACCCACCTCCTACAGTTCAAGACTGTGCCAAATCTGAACTGGACCAGAACAGAACAGATACCTCAGTAAGAACCTCCTTTCGAGTCCTCTCTCCTCAGACAACTACCTTCTCTCACAGCCAAAGACCTCCGTCAGCCACAGCTTCTTCCTTGCCACCCTCTCCCTTGCCCTTGGAGTCAGGCTCACAACAGGGACTCTCTCAACAGACTCTGCGGGACTCTCCTGTGATTGTACGCAACCCTGAGATCCCTCTAGCCAAATTTACGGAACGCCCCCTGGCTAGAGTTGCAGATCAGGAAGGAGCTGACTCCAAAGAGAGCAGTCCGTCTGCCGTGGGACTACAGGTGCCTGTTCCGATTAATGCAGGTGCCTCCACCAATGGAGCAGTCCTGCTGCACAGCCCTTCATCGACTCTGGTTCTGGTGTCTTCCATCTCTTCCCTCCCGAATCCCAGTCCAACAGGCATGACCACCCAGTCCAGCCCTGCCTTGGCCTGCATATCAGTGCCCAGCCCTACTCCAGAGTCCGCATCCTTCGGTCCCGGAGGTGGAGGAGGGCAGGAAAAGGGCGGAATGACGACACTACAGCAGCCGGTTCCGTGCCATCCTGCCCCAACGGCTTTGTTGCCACTTATACTTCCAGCAGAGACCCTGCACCCCGTGCCATGCAAAGACATCGTTATGGGACGTCCAGGAACCGGTAAGGAATGTCACCTACTGAACGCGTGGCTCCTTTAGAGGAGGTAGATCCGTACGGTGCCAGTTTAAGGCGCTTCAGACATTCCGTGTACTCATGCTGATGTTGTGTGACCGTAGCGCTGGCTTCACATCCACGTGTCTAAGCAGGAGGGATACTGAACCATTCCGGTATTCCCAGCTAGGTGGTTTGACTGGGATGGGGCTAGTTCCCCTGGCGTATAAACCGTTTGGTCCATGCCCAGTACCCTCTGCATGCTGTAGTGGGCTCCGCCTCTTCATCTAGCAGCACTGGGCCAGAATGGCAGGATTCTGTTTGATCTTGCATGTAGACAGGGTCCAAAGGGTCAAAAGGGCATTCCTGGGTGTTCTTGGATCATTGTGCCAGGTGCCCTCCACCAGGGGGGCATCAGCTGCAGGAGAGGGCAGAAGGATGATGACACCCATGAGTGGTACCTCCTGTTCCGCAGCAAGGCCGCTGTATTATTCCTGAGATGTGATCCCGGTGGGCTAGCTGTGGAGCCGGGCAGTGACAGAGAGCGCTCTCCTTTCCTCGCAGCTCAGGTGCACATGCTGCCGTGACGAGCCAGCTGAGACTCTCGTAAAGGAGATCCACAGCTCGGCAACCGGGACCCAACATCAGCCGTACACAGTGGCCTCTCAGTGGAACAGGGCGCAGGGCCCAGGAGGCAAGGCTCACGGCAGTGGCTGACATCCTCCTCTAGCTCTAACTGGCGGCTGTCATCGGTGGGGCCGGGATGGGGGGGGGGGCAGGGGTGCGGTGGGCACTGGTTTTAATGATGGTTAAAAATTCTTTGTAATTGTTTTGGTTTGAGTTGGTTTCAGGGCTCAGCGGCTCAGACACAGACTCGAGACACTCTCTCAGAGCTACACTGACTATTCAGTTCTGAACAGAGAGCACTAACACACAGCCAGTAACACATTAACATGGCTGAAACTCAAACAAACAAACAAACAAACAAACAATCAAACAAACAAACAGAGCTAGCCGGTAGAAACCAACCGCAATAATACCCACAGAAACCTGAACACCAAACACAGAAGGGGAGAGAACCCAAACACGCAGGCCAGCACAGCCTGGGCTAACACATCAGCACTGCAGCCTCCCGCCCACGGCGAGGGGCAGGCCGACGGCCCAACAGGCACAGCGGTGCACACGGCCGCTACCAGCCCTTAACTCCACGTGAACCCGCGCCGACAGAGACGCGGAGAGAAACTGCAGCACAGGCCCGGCACTAAAACACGCCAACCCAGCTTAATCCCTGAGGGTCACAAAGACCAGCGCCGCCACGCTCAACGCCGCAGGTAGGGAGTCAGAACCTGTACAAGCTGACTTCCTGTAGAGTCCGGAGTGTGGGTGGGGTTACCGTGGGGAACCGGAGCTGCTCGTACCGGGGCGTTTGTTGACCACCACAATAGCAGCCCCAGTAATGAAGCGTCGCCCTGCGGCGGGCAGGATCCAGCGTATTCCCAGTGTGCGATATTCCGGACGAGTACAGACGGAATTCTAGATTTAGAAGGAAGATGTGTTAGAAGGGTTTACTGAGGCAGGAGGTTCAGGCCTGCAGTGTAGGAGCAGGCTGAGCCCGGGTCGACTTATTAATAATTAATATTACTACCTTTATAATACTATTATTATTATTATCATTATTATTATTATAGATGATGTTGTTACATACATACAGAAGTTCCCACGACAAACCTCTGACTCCAGGAGGTGTTCCTCCTCTCCTGCGGTTTAGTACTCTCAGAATTCCTGTGCATTCCAAAGTGTGTCAACATAAACCCAAAATATGTCATATACAAAACTGTACACACTTCCTGGGTTCATTAAAAAAATCCATAAACATTCCATATTATAGTGGCCCTCCTCCAATTAATGAACATAACCTCGACAGAGACACGTAACAGTAGTTTATTAATAGTAGTTTATTAATGGTAGTTTATTAATAGTATTTTAATAATGGTAGTTTATTAAAGGTAGTTTATTAATGGTAGTTTATTAATGCTATTTATTAATGGTATTTATTAATGGTAGTTTATTAATGGTATTTTATTAATGGTAGTTTATTAATGGTATTTTATTAATGGTAGTTTATTAATGGTATTTATTAATGGTAGTTTATTAATGGTATTTATTAATGGTATTTTATTAATGCTATTTATTAATGGTAGTTTATTAATGGTATTTATTAATGGTATTTTATTAATAGTAGTTTATTAATGGTATTTATTAATGGTATTTATTAATGGTATTTATTAATGGTAGTTTATTAATGGTATTTATTAATGGTATTTTATTAATAGTAGTTTATTAATGGTAGTTTATTAATGGTATTTATTAATGGTAGTTTATTAATGGTAGTTTATTAATGGTATTTATTAATGGTAGTTTATTAATGGTATTTTATTAATGGTAGTTTATTAATGGTATTTATTAATGGTAGTTTATTAATGGTATTTATTAATGGTATTTTAATAATGGTAGTTTATTAATGGTATTTATTAATGGAAGTTTATTAATGGGAGTACTGTTGGAGTACTGTTGGAGTACTGTTGGAGAACTGTTGGAATACTGTTGGAGTACTGTTGGAGTACTGTTGGAGAACTGTTGGAATACTGTTGGAGTACTGTTGGAATAGTGTTGGAGAACTGTTGGAGTACTGTTGGAATACTGTTGGAGAACTGTTGGAATACTGTTGGAGTACTGTTGGAATAGTGTTGGAGAACTGTTGGAGTACTGTTGGAATACTGTTGGAGAACTGTTGGAATAGTGTTGGAGAACTGTTGGAGTACTGTTGGAGTACTGTTGGGGTACTGTTGGAATACTGTTGGAGTACTGTTGGAGTACTGTTGGAGGACTGTTGGAGGACTGTTGGAGAACTGTTGGAGGACTGTTGGAGGACTGTTGGAGAACTGTTGGAGTACTGTTGGAGGACTGTTGGGGTGGGAGGACTATAGAAAACACACTTGTTGGAGGACCTTTGGAGTACATGGAGTTTTTTCCATGTACTGTCTGTACTTAACCTTATGTGTTTTATGGTCTTTTTGTGAAGCAGACAACGTGACGATGTATATATTGATCGATTGATTGATTGCTTAAAGTACTCAGAAAGAGACACAGAACCTGCACCGTAAACTCAGAAAGTCAAATCTATTTACTGTTTATATGTAGTAGGTATATAGAAGTGTTGTTAAATTTTCTTTGAGCAGGACGATATACACACAGTGAAACCTCCTGCTTCTGTACAGATCCTGTAGTATCAGTGCGGGACTCTGGAGGTGAGGCGCTGTGATACGGTGTGGTCCGTGTACCGCTCCTGTAACACTGGCCCTCAAAACAACTCAACACCGTCATTAACGTCTAACCCGCTGGCAGTGAAGGAGAGTACACCCCTGAGGGAGAAGGACCACACTGGGCCCCATTAGCCATTCTCCCTCCCCAGGGTCATGTGACT
The DNA here is from genome assembly GCA_024036415.1 of Prochilodus magdalenae. Taxonomy (NCBI): domain Eukaryota; kingdom Metazoa; phylum Chordata; class Actinopteri; order Characiformes; family Prochilodontidae; genus Prochilodus; species Prochilodus magdalenae. The sequence goes on along the minus strand of JAMWET010000086.1, from coordinate 70,076 downwards.
CGTTAGTGTCCCAGGTGTGAACAGGGAGCAGGTGTGTTAGATCTGGTGTACCGCTCTCACACTCATACTGGTCACT
>JAMWET010000086.1:40000-65000 GCA_024036415.1 Prochilodus magdalenae | reverse complement strand
ATTCATCTGTGACCTTATAGATTTATTAATCTGTGGCCTCAGTGATTTATTAATCTGTGACCTCAGTGATTTATTAATCTGTGACCTCAGTGATTTATTAATCTGTGACCTCAGTGATTTATTAATCTGTGACCTCAGAGATTTATTAATCTGTGGCCTCAGTGATATATTAATCTGTGACCTCAGTGATTTATTCATCTGTGACCTTATAGATTTATTAATCTGTGGCCTCAGTGATTTATTAATCTGTGACCTCAGTGATTTATTAATCTGTGACCTCAGTGATTTATTAATCTGTGACCTCAGTGATATATTAATCTGTGACCTCAGAGATTTATTAATCTGTGACCTCAGTGATTTATTAATCTGTGACCTCAGTGATTTATTAATCTGTGACCTCAGTGATTTATTAATCTGTGACCTCAGTGATTTATTAATCTGTGACCTCAGTGATATATTAATCTGTGACCTCAGAGAATTATTAATCTGTGACCTCAGTGATTTATTAATCTGTGACCTCAGTGATATATTAATCTGTGGCCTCAGTAATTTATTAATCTGTGACCTCAGTGATTTATTAATCTGTGACCTCAGTGATATATTAATCTGTGACCTCAGTGATTTATTAATCTGTGACCTCAGTGATTTATTAATCTGTGACCTCAGTGATATATTAATCTGTGACCTCAGTGATTTATTAATCTGTGACCTCAGTGATTTATTAATCTGTGACCTCAGTGATTTATTAATATGTGACCTCAGAGATTTTTTAATCTGTGACCTCAGTGATTTATTAATCTGTGACCTCAGTGATTTATTAATCTGTGACCTCAGTGATTTATTAATATGTGACCTCAGAGATTTTTTAATCTGTGACCTCAGTGATTTATTAATCTGTGACCTCAGTGATTTATTAATATGTGACCTCAGTGATTTATTAATCTGTGACCTCAGTGATTTATTAATATGTGACCTCAGAGATTTTTTAATCTGTGACCTCAGTGATTTATTAATCTGTGACCTCAGTGATTTATTAATCTGTGACCTCAGTGTAGTATTTTGTGTTCTTGATATAATAATATGTGGGTTCTATGTAGTAATGGCTGTACTTAGAACACTTGTGTAAACATGTGGTGACTGTATCTAGAACGGAGCGTTTCACACTGAACCCACCGTGTTCAGGTTCCCTGGATGAAGTCCTCCTCTGTGGGACAGTGAGGGTTCTGCACCATGTTGAAAGACGATCCTCGGCACTGAAAGGGTTAAGAACTTGTTTACTACAGTGCCAGTCGGAGCTGGGGGCGCTTTGCCTGACCTGATTGGCTGCAGCCCCGAGTTTGGGGCGAGCTGATTGGTGGAGAGGAGATTAGCCCCGCCCAGCGCTGTGATGGCTGGTTACTGGCGGTTGTAAAGAGGGAAGGTGTGATTCTGGCGTGTTTTCGTCTCAGCTAGGGTCGGGTTCTCTACAGATGGTGGAACCGCATGATCATTCGTACTTTCTGAAGACAAACCGTTCGTGTTTCTCTCCTTTTTTAGCCTCTCTTCCTCTCACTCCCGTCCAATCAGAGGAGTCTCCAGGACTCGGCCCGCCTCCTCGCTCCCCTCCTCTCCACAGTGACTGCTGTTCTATTTTTACTCGGCTGACTCGCTCTCTTTCCCTCTCCCACCCATTCCTCTCTTTTTCAAGCCTTCGGCTTTATTATCCCAGCTCCATGTTCTCCCTCTGTGAGTTGGACTGTAGGGGCCGTATGGGGGCCGTTAACGGGCCTGTGCATCACACTGTTCCTACAGCAGGCACACTCGGTTATACAGCAGAACCAGGCCGCTGTTCTCAGCCAGCTCTCGAACACAGACTCAAACACACTGCTGTTACTACTGCCTCCAACGGGAACTGTTCCCTGATCTAGAACTTCACACAACGTTAGTGTAAATGTAGGGGTTAGGGGTTTAGTGTAAATGTAGAGGTTAGGGGGTTTAGTGTAAATGTAGTGGTTAGGGGGTTTAGTGTAAATGTAAGGGTTAGGGGTTTAGTGTAAATGTAGGGGTTAGGGGGTTTAGTGTAAATGTAAGGGTTAGGGGTTTAGTGTAAATGTAGGGGTTAGGGGGTTTAGTGTAAATGTAGGGGTTAGGGGTTTAGTGTAAATGTAGGGGTTAGGGGGTTTAGTGTAAATGTAGGGGTTAGGGGGTTTAGTGTAAATGTAGGGGTTAGGGTTTAGTGTAAATGTAGGGGTTAGGGGTTTAGTGTAAATGTAGGGGTTAGGGGTTTAGTGTAAATGTAGAGGTTAGGGGTTTAGTGTAAATGTAGTGGTTAGGGGGTTTAGTGTAAATGTAGGGGTTAGGAGGTTTAGTGTAAATGTAGGGGTTAGGGGTTTAGTGTAAATGTAGGGGTTAGGGGGTGTAGTGTAAATGTAGGGGTTAGGGGGTTTAGTGTAAATGTAGAGGTTAGGGGGTTAGTGTAAATGTAGAGGTTAGGGGTTTAGTGTAAATGTAGGGGTTAGGGGGTTTAGTGTAAATGTAGGGGTTAGGGGGTTTAGTGTAAATGTAGGGGTTAGGGGGTTTAGTGTAAATGTAGGGGTTAGGGGGTTTAGTGTAACTGTAGGGGTTAGGGGGTTTAGTGTAAATGTAGGGGTTAGGGGGTTTAGTGTAAATGTAGGGGTTAGGGGTTTAGTGTAAATGTAGGGGTTAGGGGGTTTAGTGTAGATGTAGGGGTTAGGGGTTTAGTGTAAATGTAGGGGTTAGGGGTTTAGTGTAAATGTAGGGGTTAGGGGGTTTAGTGTAAATGTAGGGGTTAGGGGTTTAGTGTAAATGTAGGGGTTAGGGGGTTTAGTGTAGATGTAGGGGTTAGGGGTTTAGTGTAAATGTAGGGGTTAGGGGTTTAGTGTAAATGTAGGGGTTAGGGGGTTTAGTGTAAATGTAGGGGTTAGGGTTTAGTGTAAATGTAGGGGTTAGGGGTTTAGTGTAAATGTAGGGGTTAGGGGTTTAGTGTAAATGTAGAGGGTTAGGGGTTTAGTGTAAATGTAGGGGTTAGGGGTTTAGTGTAAATGTAGGGGTTAGGGGTTTAGTGTAAATGTAGAGGTTAGGGGTTTAGTGTAAATGTAGGGGTTAGGGGGTTTAGTGTAAATGTAGGGGTTAGGGGGTTTAGTGTAAATGTAGGGGTTAGGGGTTTAGTGTAAATGTAGAGGTTAGGGGTTTAGTGTAAATGTAGGGGTTAGGGGGTTTAGTGTAAATGTAGAGGTTAGGGGTTTAGTGTAAATGTAGGGGTTAGGGGTTTAGTGTAAATGTAGAGGTTAGGGGTTTAGTGTAAGTGTAGGGGTTAGGGGGTTTAGTGTAAATGTAGGGGTTAGGGGTTTAGTGTAAATGTAGAGGTTAGGGGTTTAGTGTAAATGTAGGGGTTAGGGGTTTAGTGTAAATGTAGGGGTTAGGGGGTTTAGTGTAAATGTAGGGGTTAGGGGGTTTAGTGTAAATGTAGGGGTTAGGGGGTTTAGTGTAAATGTAGGGGTTGGGGGTTTAGTGTAAATGTAGGGGTTAGGGGGGTTAGTGTAAATGTAGGGGTTAGGGGGTTTAGTGTAAATGTAGGGGTTAGGGGTTTAGTGTAAATGTAGGGGTTAGGGGTTTAGTGTAAATGTAGGGGTTAGGGGGTTTAGTGTAAATGTAGGGGTTAGGGGTTTAGTGTAAATGTAGGGGTTAGGGGGTTTAGTGTAAATGTAGGGGGTTAGGGGGTTTAGTGTAAATGTAGGGGTTAGGGGGTTTAGTGTAAATGTAGGGGTTAGGGGTTTAGTGTAAATGTAGGGGTTAGGGGGTTTAGTGTAAATGTAGGGGTTAGGGGTTTAGTGTAAATGTAGTGGTTAGGGGGTTTAGTGTAAATGTAGGGGTTAGGGGGTTTAGTGTAAGTGTAGTAGGGGTTAGGGGGTTTAGTGTAAATGTAGGGGTTAGGGGGTTTAGTGTAAATGTAGGGGTTAGGGGTTTAGTGTAAATGTAGGGGTTAGGGGGTTTAGTGTAAATGTAGGGGTTAGAGGTTTAGTGTAAATGTAGGGGTTAGGGGGTTTAGGGTAAATGTAGGGGTTAGGGGTTTAGTGTAAATGTAGGGGTTAGGGGGTTTAGTGTAAATGTAGGGGTTAGAGGTTTAGTGTAAATGTAGGGGTTAGGGGGTTTAGGGTAAATGTAGGGGTTAGGGGGTTTAGTGTAAATGTAGGGGTTAGGGGGTTTAGGGTAAATGTAGGGGTTAGGGGGTTTAGTGTAAATGTAGGGGTTAGGGTTTAGTGTAAATGTAGTGGTTAGGGGGTTTAGTGTAAATGTAGGGGTTAGGGGGTTTAGTGTAAGTGTAGGGGTTAGGGGGTTTAGTGTAAATGTAGGGGTTAGGGGGTTTTAGTGTAAATGTAGGGGTTAGGGGGTTTAGTGTAAATGTAGGGGTTAGGGGTTTAGTGTAAATGTAGGGGTTAGGGGGTTTAGTGTAAATGTAGGGGTTAGGGGGTTTAGTGTAAATGTAGGGGTTAGGGGGTTTAGTGTAAATGTAGGGGTTAGGGGGTTTAGTGTAAATGTAGGGGTTAGGGGTTTAGTGTAAATGTAGGGGTTAGGGGGTTTAGTGTAAATGTAGGGGTTAGGGGGTTTAGTGTAAATGTAGGGGTTAGGGGTTTAGTGTAAATGTAGGGGTTAGGGGGGTTTAGTGTAAATGTAGGGGTTAGGGGGTTTAGTGTAAATGTAGGGGTTAGGTGGTTTAGTGTAAATGTAGGGGTTAGGGGTTTAGTGTAAATGTAGGGGTTAGGGGGTTTAGTGTAAATGTAAGGGTTAGGGGGTTTAGTGTAAATGTAGGGGTTAGGGGGTTTAGTGTAAATGTAGGGGTTAGGGGGTTTAGTGTAAGTGTAGGGGTTAGGGGGTTTAGTGTAAATGTAGGGGTTAGGGGGTTTAGTGTAAATGTAGGGGTTAGGGGGTTAGTGTAAATGTAGGGGTTAGGGGGTTTAGTGTAAATGTAGGGGTTAGGGGTTTAGTGTAAATGTAGGGGTTAGGGGGTTTAGTGTAAATGTAGGGGTTAGGGGGTTAGTGTAAATGTAGGGGTTAGGGGGTTTAGTGTAAATGTAGGGGTTAGGGGTTTAGTGTAAATGTAGGGGTTAGGGGATTTAGTGTAAATGTAGGGGTTAGGGGGTTTAGTGTAAATGTAGGGGTTAGGGGGTTTAGTGTAAATGTAGGGGTTAGGGGATTTAGTGTAAATGTAGGGGTTAGGGGGTTTAGTGTAAATGTAGGGGTTGGTGTTTATACACACACACACTCACGCTCACACAGTAGTGAGCCTGTGATGGCACAGGCTGGTAATGGGCATAAGTCCAGGGCTCCATCGTGCTCTACAAATAACTCAGTCTTTCAGTGCACTAATACCCAAATACCCCCTCACCCTTACCCCCACATACACACCCACCATCACCCCCCGGCACACACATACACAGAGTTAGCATGCTCTAAACACCGTTCTAGACACCGTGGACACTGATCATCAGACATAACTGACATCATCATTAGCTTTCCTCAGTTAGCCTAGCAAATACTTCACTACACACACAGGCTACCTGGATACTCAATAATTCCACCTGGATACATTATAACTGTGGATGGTAGATAGTAATACAGGCTGTATCTAACAGGTTCTCTGAGGAGCGTAGTCCGGGTCGGAGAGTACTCGGGCAGGCCCAGTTGGGTGCCTATCGAAGGCTGAAGCAGCTACCCGCTCCTTTTCCTGTTGAGCAGCAGCGACTGTCTCGGGTCCTGATGGTGGCAGATATGTGAAGACGCTGCTGTCTGTGGTGAAGATGTGTTGTGCGGTGTACAGCTGTGTGACCTGCTCTAACAGTGTTTTGGTTGTTGTAGTGCGGAAGCGTGGGAGTGTAGCGGAGGTCAGTGAGGACGCCTCGCCGTGGTGTACACCGGATTGCGTGGTGTGGGCACTGGGGGGCAGGGGAGGAAGTGGATGTGTAAAGTTCAGGTTCCTGTAAAGCACTTCCACTTCTGACAGTCCTTACTCAGAGACAGAGACTGAGTCAGACACTGAGTCAGTCAGTAGTAGTGCGCTGTCAGTACTCAGGAACGCAGTCAGGAACTGCTCTTAGTCACATGGTCGGGTTTTAGGGTTAGCTGTTTACCCCTTTGATGTTGGAGTTCACTCTGTAAAAGACTGATTGATCTATCTATCTATCTATCTATCTATCTATCTATCTATCTATCTATCTATCAGTTGATCTGTCTGTCTGTCTGTCTCTCTATGTGGTGTCTATGACCCAGGTCAGGGTTGTGCACTGTCCAACCAATGAAGGCTGCGAACTCTGGCGACGTCACAGCGGGATCGAGTGTCACGAGAGCCAATCAGAAGTCCCGCCCCAGATTCCTCTTTTGTTTTTTCTTCTGTTACGTTATAGTAGAATATTCACGAGCTGCTGCTCGAGCGCCACTGAGACCGATTTGCATATGACTGACATTCCAGCGCAGCGCCCGACCAATCAGCAGCGCGCGGCGTGGGCCAATCACAGGGCGCGGAGGGAGAGTAGAGCGGGGCGGGGCTAACACGCCGTTAGAACGAAAGGGGGCAGAATACAACAAGAGGAAGAGGGGAGAGAGAGAGAGAGAGAGAGAGAGAGAGAGAAGGAAATCGAGGCGGAGGAAAGAGTGGAGTGAATGATACTCACGATCCGACGGCTTTCTACTACGGCCGCCTACGGAGCGCGCGGCTGCGGCTGAATCCTCGCGAGCGGAGTGCGCGCGCGTGTGCCGTACGAGCGCCGGACTTACACTTCCAGATCCATCACACCGCGGCAGCATCCATCCCTGCTCGGCTTCTCCTCCGGCGGGGCTCTCTCGGTGGTGGTTCGGCGCTGAGCTGTAGGACGAGGAAGAGCTGCTGGTGCTGCCCGACATTTCTACTGCCTGTACAGCGTTAACGGTAGTCGTGATAATCAGAGCGAGGGAGAGAGAGAGGCGGGGGGAGAGAGAGGGAGAGGGGTCCCTTGTGGTCGATTAGGCTTTCGGATGAGCTCGACTCGGGCTGGGGAGAGAGGGGGCATTTAGAATGAGAAGCTGCGGAACGGCGGGGCTGGTTTCAGGGATACCCGGATCTCAAAGCAGGCTTAGTGCTCCGGTCTGAGCCCTGATCGGATCCGGTCAGGAGGACGGGCTCCAGCGAGGTAGAGGCAGGTGGGAGCGAGTCAGCTGCCTCGGACAGGGCACTGGACCGTCCGTCTACAGCCCGGAACACCCTGTTACCGTGTGGAGCGGAGGATGCGCAGGGGGTGTAGTAAAGCCTAAACGAACAGAACGGCTCCGCACGGCGAGCTAGCCAGTGTCCGAGGGTGAAGGTGCTGGAAGTGCAGCCTGTTAGTAACCACTCCAGCCCCCTAACAGTCCTGGAGGACGAGGTCTGTTTCCATCCACTGCTCGACTCCTCCAGCCCGTCTCCCCAGCGGTAGAGCTTTTACCGTCGCTGTGAGATGAGCGCGGGCTCCGTCTGCCCGGTGCTGTTCGGCGGTGAGGGTACCGGGGCGTTCCCGGGAGGACGGACTCATGTGGAGCTCCGGCGCTGCCGCCGCTGAGATTAGGGCCAGTGTGCCGCGGCCATGCAGCAGCCCCTGCTAGCAAGCCAGGCGAGTTCTTTCCTCTCAGTGTTAAAGAACCCACATTCCCGGAGAGCTACATAGAGCCTCCCTCAGCCGCCCTGACAGCCCAGCCACGAACAGCACTGCTAGCTTAGCTAACAGACCGCTACGCTGATCGATTTCCCCCCACAGGCCGGGCGGATATGTAACACAGTCCCACTCCAACATCCACTGTTTTTATATTTCCATATACAGATCAATTCGCGCTAGCATCCTGGTCCAAAACCACGTCTATAAAAGGGGCTCGGCTCCGACTGTTGTTGATTTAATTAGCATGCATGCTAACAGGCTAGCTGGCTAACTAGCACGAGTGTTAAAAATAACGTAAAAATAAAATTAGGCAGTAGTTTTAACAGGCTTAGCCGCATGTTTACGAGCTCCACTGCTCATAAATAAGTCTGAATTAATAAATAGTGTCAAATGTGGGGTAAAGAGGCTAGTCTGAGGTGAGGTCAGGCCAGTCCGGGGACTCTGAGGCCTAGTTAACCCTTTAACCGCCGCTCCGGTCAGTCAATGTAAACAAACAGGCGAAGCGGAGGCGGGGGGGCTTTAAGGGGGCTTTTCGGACCAAAAATAAAGCAGATGTTCCAAATATAAAGTTAATGCGGAGAATCAGGCTGCAGCACGGAGAAGCGGACCTTTCGGGGTAAAGAGGGGGGTTTATCAGTAATGTCTACTCGAGCTGTGTGTGTATGTGTGTGTTTAGCTAGCACGGCTAGCTCGGTTAGCTGGACTCCTCTCTGAGCCCGTTAATGTCGGAAAAGGGGGATCAATTCCAAAGATTTCGGGTCCCGTCGTGTCGTGTGTGAAAGAGGGACGCCAAAAGACTTAACCAAAACGACTCGGAGGGATGCTGCTGGTACGGCCGATAATGGCCGCTTGTTTTCATCCTGACCATCATCACCTGCCAAGGACGACCACCGTGAAGATGCTTCGTCTGTACTAGGAAGGATTCGCCCTGTTATAAACCAAATGGACGCTTAAAGACAAAGACGCTTATTACACGTTAATGAAGTTTTTATAAAGCCAAGAGACTCGACTTTTCTCTCTGCATCAGCCATGTTTTCCTCTGAGAGCCCGCAGCATCTCCGCCAGGGACTCAGCATGTTCGGTCAGTTTCCTGCTTCTCACTCCTCTGTGTGTGTCTGTGTAAACATGCACATCTGTAACACCGCACATCTGTAAACCTGTAACATACACACTATAACACAGTAACACTGCACATCTGTAAACCTGTAACCTACACTATCGATAACACACAGTAACACTGCACATCTGTAAACCTGTAACATACAACTATAGCACAGTAACACTGCACATCTGTAAACCTATAACCCACACAATCAAAAACACATAGTAACACTGCACATCTGTAAACCTGTAACCCACACTATCGATAACACACAGTAACACTGCACATCTGTAAACCTGTAACATACACACTACAGCACAGTAACACTGCACATCTGTAAACCTGTCACCTACATTATCGATAACACACAGTAACACTGCACATCTGTAAACCTATAACCCACACAATCAAAAACACATAGTAACACTGCACATCTGTAAACCTGTAACCCACACTATTGATAACACACAGTAACACTGCACATCTGTAAACCTGTAACATACACACTATAGCACAGTAACACTGCACATCTGTAAACCTGTCACCTACATTATCGATAACACACAGTAACACTGCACATCTGTAAACCTGTAACCCACACTATTGATAACACACAGTAACACTGCACATCTGTAAACCTGTAACCCACACTAACGATAACACACAGTAACACTGCACATCTGTAAACCTGTAACATACACACTACAGCACAGTAACACTGCACATCTGTAAACCTGTCACCTACATTATCGATAACACACAGTAACACTGCACATCTGTAAACCTGTCACCTACATTATCGATAACACACAGTAATACTGCACATCTGTAAACCTGTAACATACACACTACAGCACAGTAACACTGCACATCTGTAAACCTGTCACCTACACTATCGATAACACACAGTAATACTGCACATCTGTAAACCTGTAACATACACACTACAGCACAGTAACACTGCACATCTGTAAACCTGTAACCCACATAATCAAAAACACATAGTAACGCTGCACATCTGTAAACATGTAACCCACACACACTATAACACACAGTAACACTGCACATCTGTAAACCTCTAACCCACACTATTGATAACACACAGTAACACTGCACATCTGTAAACCTGTAACCCACACTATTGATAACACACAATAATACTGCACATCTGTAAACCTGTAACATGCACAGTAACACTGCACATCTGTAAACCTGTCACCTACACTATCGATAACACACAGTAATACTGCACATCTGTAAACCTGTAACATACACACTACAGCACAGTAACACTGCACATCTGTAAACCTGTAACCCACATAATCAAAAACACATAGTAACGCTGCACATCTGTAAACATGTAACCCACACACACTATAACACACAGTAACACTGCACATCTGTAAACCTGTAACCCACACTATTGATAACACACAGTAACACTGCACATCTGTAAACCTGTAACCCACACTATTGATAACACACAGTAATACTGCACATCTGTAAACCTGTAACATACACACTATAGCACAGTAACACTGCACATCTGTAAACCTGTCACCTACACTATCGATAACACACAGTAATACTGCACATCTGTAAACCTGTAACATACACACTACAGCACACAGTAACACTGCACATCTGTAAACCTGTAACATACACACTACAGCACAGTAACACTGCACATCTGTAAACCTGTAACATACACACTATAACACACAGTAACACTGCACATCTGTAAACCTGTAACCCACACTATCGATAACACACAGTAATACTGCACATCTGTAAACCTGTAACATACATACTACAGCACAGTAACACTGTACATCTGTAAACCTGTAACCCACACACTATAGCACAGTGACACTGCACATCTGTAAACCTGTCACCTACACACTCTACCACACAGTAACACTGCACATCTGTAAATATGTAACCTACACACTCCACCGCACATCTGTGAACCTGTAATATATACATTCTTGATTCTATGACCGGTTCTGCTGTCGTTAGGATGTCACAGTAGAAGAACCTTTTAGTGCTTTAAAGAACCAGTTTAACACTCTGATGGTGTGACAGTAAGAGAGCAGTGTTTTCTGGAGGACTGATTAGCGGGTGGTTGCTAATGTTAAATGCTTTGTGTGTTTATTTTTATTTTTATTTTGAACTGATCAGAAATGTTTTAATGTTCGACCAATCAGAGTCAACCAAACCTCTATGGTTTGTGACATCATAGCAGTACTGGCAGTCTGGCACCACATCCACAAGACTCACTTCGGAGAAGTGGACATTCTGGTCTTCTCAGCCAATAATGAACAGGCCTGATGGTCAGGTGATGTGGGAAGTGGTGGGTCGGCAGCCCCCCAGGTATCAGAGCTGGTTACCTGCTAATGATAAGCTAAATCGGAGAGGTAATGAGAGTGGGGACGTGGTGTTAAGGACAGTCGTGGTAACGGTCTGTGTGCATGTAGTCCTGCGTGGTGCAGCCGTCTGCTGATGGTGCTGCACTAACAGGATGGAGGACACCACTGCTCACTGGAGGTCTGTAAGGGTGGTGTTGGGTCAGTCAGGGACAGAGATAAGACCCGCACATGCTTACCTCACATGTGCGGCGGAGTGTGAAACTTGAATCATTAGCATGTCTCACCGTGTCACACCAAGTCTCACTCCAGTGGGTTGGCCCTGGGTGCGGCTGTTTGTGCGGTAATCTTTGGACAGCGGTGAAGGTCCCGATGTCTCCGTGTTGGAGGAACCTGTCACTACGGGCCCAGGAAGCAGGCTGCGGTTCTTACTGTTCCTTTAAGGCTGAAATGTGTGCGCTGTTCTATGATTGGCTGCTCTGTATTGGACCTCGTTTGATAAATCAGATCAATCTGAAATGCTGTTTGTAACATCAGTGTAAGTGGGCGGGGCTAAACTGTTGTATTTAAATGTACAGGTCTTTATGACGTCATAAAAACGTTGTTCTTAAGGCCGGCTGGTTCTGCAGCCTAGATTCCATATACGGACTGCACTCCATGATTCCACTCAGCAGTGCTGCGGGTTCCTGTGGGAGTATCCCTGATAATGGTTATTGATTTTGGGTCCGGGTTATTTCTACAGTCGGATCAGGCTGTTTATCCGTCTCCTGAGCGTTCAGGTGTTAACAGTGGCTGCAATCACTCTTCTCTTCTTCCTCCCTTCTGTAGTGTGGACGAATGTGGAGCCCAGATCGGTTCCAGTGTTTCCTTGGCATTCATTGGTCCCTTTCCTGGCACCCACCCAATCAGATCCATCGACTCAGCCTGGTGAAGGCCAGCAGCCTGTCAATCATTCGCAGGCTGGCACTCTTAAGAAAGGTAATTCTTATTTTTAGTGCTGCTCTGATTTGCCAAAAACCGTTTCCAGATATTTAGCCGCAGTTCTCCGGAGGAGAGTCGTCTTCCAGGTATCACAGTGCACAGTACAACATGTTCTCCTGCGATTGGATTTGTCCTCTCGGGCGAGCGCCGAGACGCTCTGTAAAGCTATCATCAGTAATTCATCCATTACCTAATCTAAAAGCTGACCTCAGGGACGGCGGAGTGGCGTGTCTGGGTGAGACGCTGTGATAGAAGTTGTCAGGTTGGACATCCTTGTTCTCTTCGTTAGAGTCGCAGGGCGGGTCGGTGCTGAAGGAGATGGTGGAAGGAGCATCGAACCCCCCCTTACGGCCCGCCGTGGACGACCTTCCCCCGGAGAGAGAGAGAGAGCCGGAGAGAGAGAGGCCCGACAGTGAAACGGAGAGTGACGTGGATGACCCGTGAGTAGTCCGGCTGTGTCTGTGTGTGTGGATGTCTGTGTGTGTGTGTGTGTGTGGATGGATGTGTGTGTGTGTGTGTGTGTGGATGTATGTGTGTGTGTGTGTGTGTGTGTGTGTGGATGTATGTGTGTGTGTGTGTGTGTGTATGTGTGTGTGGATGGATGTGTGTGTGTGTGTGTGTGGATGGATGTGTGTGTGTGTGTGTGTGTGTGGATGGATGTGTGTGTGTGTGTGTGGATGTGTGTGTGTGTGTGTGTGTGTGGATGTGTGTGTGTGAATCATTAGCATGTCTCACCGTGTCGCTCCACAGGTAACAATTAAATCTCTCATATCAGTCGGCAGAGCGCCGGTACACTACCAGGTTTGTTCTGCTGGTGACCATCAAATTATCTGATCCCGATAGTTGTCAGACCGGAGTAATATGTAGGATGATGTAATCAAAATAAAGGAGTCATTACCAACCATCAAATAAACACCACTCACCACCACCCTCTAAAGGAGTCATTACCAACCACCAAATAAACACCACTCACCAGCGCCCTCTAAAGGAGTCATTACCAACCATCAAATAAACACCACTCACCAGCGCCCTCTAAAGGAGTCATTACCAACCATCAAATAAACACCACTCACCACCGCGCCCTCTAAAGGAGTCATTACCCACACCATCATAATAAACACCACTCACCACCGCCCTTCTAAAAGGAGTCATTTACCAACCATCAAATAAACCACCACTCACCCAGCGCCCTCTAAAGGAGTCATTAACCAAAACCATCAAATAAAACCACCACTCAACCAGCGCCCCCTCTAAAGGAGGTCATTACCAACCATCAACCAAAAATACAAAACACCACTCAACCACATTACGCACCATCTAAAGGAGTCATTACAAACCACCATCCAAAGGAGTCATATAAAAAACCACACACCACTCACACCGCCCTCTAAAGGAGTCATTACCAACCATCAAATAAAAACACGCACACCACGCACACGCCCCTCTAAAAAATAAACAGTCATTACCAACCCCTCTCATCAACAAAATCAAAATAAACACCACCCACACCCCACTGTCATTACCCACCATCAAAAGGACAGCCACATTACCAAACCGCCCTCAAAAGGAAGCAAACCCCACCATCAAATAACCCACTCACCAACCGCCCTCTAAAGGAGTCCATTACCCCACCCCAAAATAAAAACCAACAAACCCTAAAGGAAATTAAACCCACTAAACACCACCACCCTCTAAAGGAGTCAAATTACCGCACCATCAAACCGCCTCTAAAGGAGGCACCACCGTCCACACCGCCCCCCCACCACTAAAAAGGAGTCTACCCACCATCAAATAAACCCAACTCACGCCCTCTAAAGGAAAACACCACTCACCCACACCGGCCCTCTAAAGGAGGTCATTACCCCACCATCAAAGTTAACACCACTCCACCACACGCCCTCTAAAGGATCCATTACCACCATCACCATAAACACCCTCACCACCCCCGCCTCTAAAAGGAGTCATTACCAACCATCAAATAAACACCACTCACCACCGCCCGCTAAAGGAGTCATTACCAAACAAACCACTCACCACCACCCTCTAAAGGAGTCATTACCACCACTCTCACCATCACCAAACCATACAAACACCACTCACCACCGCCCTCTAAAGGAGTCATGTCACCTAAACACCACTCACCACCAGCCTCTTAAAGAGTCATTAAAGAAGCCATCACATAAAACACCTCAACCACCACCCTCTAAAGGAGTCCATTACCCCTCACACCATCAAATAAACACACCACTCACCCACCGCCCTCTAAAGGAGTCCATTACCCACCATCATATAACACCCCTTAACCACCGCCCTCTAAAGGAGTCATTACCCACCATCAAATAAACACCACTCACCACCGCCCCTCTAAAGGAGTCATTACCAACCATCAAATAAAACAACTCACAAACCCTCTAAAAGAAGTCATTACCACTCAAATAAAAACCACTCACCACCCCCCTCTAAAGGAGTCATTACCCTCACCATCACATAAACACCACTCACCACCGCCCTCTAAAGGAGTCATTACCACCCATCATATAAAACACCCACTCACCACCGCTCTCTAAAGGAGTCATTACCCACCCATCAAATAAACACCACCACCTCACCACCGGAGTCTCCCACCATAAATAGGAGCCCATTTTACCCCACACCTCTCAAAATACCCAACATAAAAACCACACCTCACACCACCACCCTCTAAAGGAGTCATTACCAACCATCAAATAACCATCAAATAAAACAGTATTACCACTCACCCCACCCTCTAAAGGAGTCATTACCAACCATCACATAAACACCACTCAAATCTAAAGGAGTCATTACCACCCATCACATAAACACCACTCACCACCGCCCTCTAAAGGAGTCCATGACCACCCATCACATAAACACCACTCACCACCGCCCTCTAAAGGAGTCATTAACCCACCATCATATAAACACCACTCACAACCCCGCCCTCTAAAGAGTCATTACCACCCATCATATAAACACCACTCCACCACCGCCCTCTAAAGGATTCATTACCCCACCATCATATAAACACCACTCACCGTCGCCCTCAAAAAGAGTCATTACCAACCATCACACAACCACCACTCACCACCGCCCTCTTAACCAGTCATCACCACCCCTCTCACAACCTATACTCACCACCGCCCTCTAAAGGAGTCATTACCCACCATCAAAATAACACCCACTCACCACCACCCTCCTAAAGGAAGTCATTACCCACCATCAAATACACACCACTCACCACCCCGCCCTCTAAAGGGAGTCATTACCCCACCATCAAATAAACACCACTCACCACCCGTCCCTCTAAAGGAGTCATTACCACCATCAAATAAACACCACTCACCACCACCCTCTAAAGGAGTCATTACCCACCATCAAATACACACCACTCACCACCGCCCTCTAAAGGAGTCATTACCCACCATCAAATACACACCACTCACCACCTCCCTCTAAAGGAGTCATTACCAACCATCAAATAAACACCACTCACCACCGCCCTCTAAAGGAGTCACTACCAACCATCACAAACACCACTCACCACCGCCCTCTAAAGGAGTCATTACCCACCATCAAATAAACACCACTCACCACCGCCCTCTAAAGGAGTCATTACTCACCATCACAAACACCACTCACCACCGCCCTCTAAAGGAGTCATTACCCACCATCAAATAAACACCACTCACCACCACCCTCTAAAGGAGTCATTACCCACCATCAAATACACACCACTCACCACCGCCCTCTAAAGGAGTCATTACAGACCATCAAATAAACACCACTCACCAGTGAAGATCCATATCCTGTGTCTGGAAGTCTGCCAGATGTCTGATCCTGTGATTCTTCTCCTGCTGATTGGGGTCAAAGGCTAATGGTTATTTCTCGGCGTCTGGTAGCGGAGTGCTGATGGAGAGCTAGCGGGGTACAGGGTGTAACAGTGCGGGTCTGTACAGCCGCTATCTGGACGTGCTTTCCTCTGGAATTTATTTGCACCGTGATAATTAACTGTGCTGTTAGTCTCATCACTGCGTAGCCCACTTTCTGAATGTCACTGAGCCAGCGTCTCGTCTGGGAAGTGCTGATGTAGTCTGGGACTTACAGCTCACAGTCTGCCAGCTTGGGAAGTTCAGTCCCAGTCATCTCTATAGGAGTGTCATTATAGCACGTAGCATGTTAGCTTCCAGACTAGGACACTAGGACACAGACTAGGACACGTTGGAAATCGCACATCTACCAGAGACTTCTGTCCTCATGTCTTTCACTGGCTGCAGACAATAAACCTCCAACCATGGAACCTCTCCTCCATCAGCTTAGCATGAACCGCTTACGTTAGCCGCACAGAACGTGTTCTCCAGTGAGCAGTGAAAAGTGGAGGTTCTCTGAAGAACTGGAAAGAATCTGGAACCAGCTAGCTAATGTCTGCTATTCATATGAAGCTGCTGTTCTTTACACTGCTAATGCTAGGCTAGCTAACTAGCACCTGTAGCCTGCTAGCCCACCAGGAGAGCTCAAACCAAGCTCATCACACAGACTTTATAAATAAACCCGTGTATTGTGTGTGTGTGTGTGTGTGTGTGTGTGTGTGTGTATATATACATATTTATTTATCTGTTTATTGATTGACTGATTGATTGATTGATTGATTGATTGATTGAAAGGGAGGGCCACCAGCGTTCCCATGTGACTGAATAGTTTAGGTGTTATTCCGAGGGATGTGATGAGCTGAACCGGCATTGACTTTGGTTCTAGGTTGCAGTCTGCAGTAGTTGTGGGAGAGCACCTGTGTGAGCAGCACCTGAGTAGGTCAACCACGAAAGCCACACGCTGGTACGACAGCGGGCCGAGCGTGTGTGGAAGGGGCCTGTTAATGTGCAGGTTTGAAGTCAGGGAGTGTTGGGTAGACTGGGGTCAGTCCTGAGAGCTCTATTGTGTCTCAGTACTCAGAGCAACATGATGGGAACTTAAAGCGAGGAACCCAACGCGTTCCGCTCTCTCCTGAGTCTGAGCGGATGAGTGACAGGAGCCGACTCGGGGCCGTTTACATTAATGAGCTGTCGTCTGCTCCGCCGTCTGCTGAGCAGACGTCTGCAGACTTTACATCTAAAATAGAACATTAGGCTCCTTCATCGTCTCTCACCTGATTTCTCATGAGCTCATTTGTTCAGGAAGCGCTGGCTTGCGGGCGGAACCCAGGCGATAATAGGTAAAGCGGCCCTTTGGACCCGCCCGGTACCGGTAATACGGAGATATACACCGATGTGTGTCCTGTAATTCACATCTCACACATTCCACACAACCTATATCCCTGGAGTTAGTTAGAGTTAGAGTTCTGGGCACTCTAGAACCCACTCTAGATCTCTCGTGGGCCTCGTCATGGCCCACAGTGCTTGGCCTCACAGCTATGCCTCACAGCGAGCCTGTCGGTCGTCCCATTCCAAACCTGGAACACAGAGCAGCCCCTCTGTCCGGCCATAACGGCCTCCACCCTTCCCACAGTGTGTCCGTGGGAATTTACGGCCATTCAATCCAGAGCGCACCTGTGCGGTGATGTAGTCGTGTTGGATGGGGCTCACCATTAACATTCCGGTTCATCCCAAAGGTGTTCAGTGGGGTTGAGGGGGTCGGGGCAACAGTTAGTCCGAATTCTTTTCCGGGTGGTGTCTAGGTATGGATGGGTGCAGTGCAGTGATGGCCCCACCGTCGCCGTGGCTGGAAATAACTGGGGCTTGTTGAAGGAGCTTCAGTGGCCGTTTGAAAGCTGTATCAGATCTAGAGGACTGCAGGCGCATACAGCGCACTGCTGCTGGGTTTCAGACTGGGTCTGCAGAAGCCTCCTTCCACACTGTGTTCTGGTCCAGTGGGCTAGTGGAGCCCAGGGTGTATCTGTATTCAGAACCACCTCAGGCAGGAACTTTCTGTGAGGGAGCTTTAGAGGGGCCGTCTGGTTACCTTCACCT
The DNA here is from genome assembly GCA_024036415.1 of Prochilodus magdalenae. NCBI lineage: Eukaryota > Metazoa > Chordata > Actinopteri > Characiformes > Prochilodontidae > Prochilodus > Prochilodus magdalenae. The sequence continues at coordinate 46,909 of JAMWET010000086.1, read as the reverse complement.
CCACTGTGAGCGTAGCTGGAACGTGTAGATCGTGTGGTGTAGGTTCCGGTTTGGACAGATTGAAGGTTTGAGTAGTAGAAAGCAGGATAAAAATATTTGCGCTGCTGTACGCGAGACACTGAGAGAGATTTAACACCATGAGGAACGTGGTGTCTCTGACTCAGCCTCGCTGCCCCCACCAATCCAACCGCACTCTCTGAAACTCAAACACCATGTGGAGATCCGAACGCTGCTTTCAGAAGGCTCTCCACACTGAAGTGATGTTCACATCCATATCTGAAGAGCCGCTCCTGAGATCCGGCCTCCACACGTGTGTCTGCGGGCTTCTAAAATAAGACTGGGCTGTTCTGACTTCAGGTGAACACGTTCCTGCCAGCTCTTCTTCGCTCTCCTGCGCCGCACAGCTGGAGGACGTGGGACCCGGAGTGGTGTTTACCGAACCGGCCTGAATCACCCCCAGAACAAAGCAGCTCTGGACTGACCCGGCGGGGCTGGTGTGTTATTAACTCGGTGAGCCTCCTCGCTGACGGACCCCTCACAGGACCTCTGTAAACTCACGAAGTGGAAACGTGTACAGACCCCCAGAGACACGAGGACCCAAATACCACAGAGTATACCACATGAGCCCGGTAACCGCCGTCAACAAGTCTCTGACCCAGACAGAACGGAGCTCTGATAAAGTTCTGGACAGCTTGGGCCCGACAGCACGCTGCGTTGTCCTGCTGGAATATCCCATCACTGTGGGGGGGACAGGAAGTCCATGAGGGGCTGCAAACGGTCACCAAGCAATCAAAAATAGTGGGCACCAGCCAATGGCGTGTCCGGCAGACCAGTGGACCCAACCCATGCCCTGAGAACACACCCCACACCAGTATGGATCCACCACCAGCCTGCACCACTGCTGCACAGTTGAACCGCTTGTGGTGACACGTCCAGAAGACCTGGTGTCCCTTCACCTCCGCCCCTACCGCACCATCTGCAGGAACTGTGTGAGGATGTTCAAGCTGCATGGGATGGATTATCACAGGACTCCATCAGGAACCTCTACAGCTCCATACCGAGACGTCTGGCATGTTGGGTTAGCGAACACGGCGGACGCCCTGACAGACTTCTGTATGTGTAGCTCAATAAATATTGATCATATCAGTCTAAATTTATCACCAGTTATTGATCCTGGTCACCTTTATCCTCCTTCCCAACAGCACCTGCACTCCCACACCTCCTTCTGGGTGGAGCTGTTCTCCTGATGATGATGAGAGTATCTGATGATAAGGAGTATTGTAGGACAGCTACCCCCTTTTGGACATGAGCAGTCATTACAAACCTCTTTCCCACATAGAAACCAGGAAGTAGTCCGACTGCTTCCCGACTGATTTCCTACTGTGGATCAGTCTGAGTGTGTCTGTGCTGACACACCGATCCCCACTCCTTTACCCTCCTGTGTTAGGTGTGTGGTTTTGCCGCTCCGTTGTTGTCCTGTTTGATCCGAGCCCGCGTTTGACCCAACAGTACTTTGGATAGTGTGTTGTCTAGATGTGGTGATTGGAAAACTCAGACAGATATGAGTGCAGATTATTGATTGTATCCGGTTTCGATATGTGGTGGTGTATAACTGGCGAAGCTGAACGCCCGATCCACACACAGGACTGGGATGGAGGCAGTGCTGCGGCTCGGACGTGACTGGTGGTGATGAGTGGAGGCAGGCAGATGACGCTCTGCCTAATTCAGCAGGGAAGTTGCACTGCGCTTTAATGAGCTCATCACCCAACTCCTGCTGATACGGATCAGGAGCGGCCGTATCAGCCTGTTAGTCAGTGCACAGTGCTGTAGTTAAGATGCACCATTAAAGACCCAGATACGGCACCGCGCAGAGCTCTGACACCACCCTCCGTCTGCTCAGAACAGACTCGCCGGGTTAGTAAGGATGGAGAGGTGGAGACGTAGCTCTCAAGAAGCCCTTACTGAGAAAACAAGCTGCTGGTGTTCCCAGAACAATGGCCTGACCACCCCACGGTCCAGAACCTCAACACCACTGAGGTTGTTTGGGGTTGTCTGTTTGAAGGGGAGAAGCAGGTACCTGCTCACCTTCCTGTCCCAGGCCCGTCTTCCCTGAACGCTCAGTTTGGGACCTTATACAGGGAGGTGTTGGTAATCCCCAATCAGGGCCAGTCCCTGGATTTACCCCTCCGGTCAAACCGACTAATAGACTCATGCAGTGGTCAGTTTGAGTTACCTCGATTAATCGGTGCAGCCCTGCTCGAGATGGTGACTCAAACCTTAAACTGACGGGGCTGAGACTGATAGTGGTGGAGCTGACGGTGGTGAGACTGACGGTGGTGAGACTGACGGTGGTGAGATTGATTGTGTTGGGGCTGATGGTGGTGAAGCTGACGGTGGTGAGACTGATGGTGGTGAGACTGACGGTGGTGAGATTGATTGTGTTGGGGCTGATGGTGGTGAAGCTGACGGTGCTGAGGCTGGTGGTGCTGAAGCTGACGGTGCCAGGTTTGTGTGAGCCAGGATGGTGCTGGATGATGCGGTGTGTGACGGTGAGTGTGTAACCGCCTGTACCTGTGTGTCTCCAGGTTTCTGCCAGGTGTTCTTCCTGATCCGCCAATCTCAGCGTCTACAGGGAAACGGCGCTCCCAGTCTCTCAGTGCTCTTCCCAAAGATGACAAGAACAGCCCTGGCAAGGTAGGTACACCTGAACACATACCCCAGCCCTCCTTCCCTGAACCCGCTGAGGGGACCGTATCGGGAACGTCCTGTGTCTGTGTTTGACTGTATGGCTCTCCTCTCCCTCCCGGTCTCCCCCTCTAACTCCGCAGAGGGAGAAGGATCATATCCGGAGGCCCATGAACGCGTTCATGATCTTCAGTAAGCGCCATCGAGCGCTGGTCCACCAGAGGCACCCGAATCAGGACAACCGGACCGTAAGCAAGATTCTGGGAGAGTGGTGGTACGCTCTGGGACCCAAAGAGAAGCAGAAGTACCACGACCTCGCCTTCCAGGTGACTGTCACCTTCATCATACTGCCCCTCCCCCAGACACCTCAGTCCGGCTGTTAACACAGTGCGGACAGGTGAGGAGGACCTGCAGGAACGTGTGTCCTCCTTCCCAACTAACACACACTGTAGTACACAGTTTAACATGTTCAATCAATCAATCAATCAATCAATCAATCAGCCTTTATTTGGACTCGGAGGAACATTGAGAGTGACCTTCGTTTTCAGTAGCGGAGCGTTTACGGTGAACAGAGAGAACGAGATTAGGAGTTCAGTAATACGAGTTCATCAGAATGTAAAAATAAAACTTTAAACACATCTAGTTTTTAAAAGAGGAAAACAGAGGCAGAGAAAAGGCTTAAAATAAAAAGGTCAGATCAATAAAACAGCAAACTAAAACTGCCTGTCAAATAATCCGAATAAAATAATGAAGAACAAGAACAATAAAATACAGTGATTAATACAAAATATACACCAGATTCATCAAAACAAACAATACAAAGCTGAATTATACATCATCATCCAACCAAAACAAAATAATACAATATACCAGTAAATAAAAATCACCAGGAATACCGGCTAACAAAGTCAGGTCTGTCTCAGAGACGTCCTCAAGGCATTAAAGCACACCGAGGGATGAAGAGAGGCTCATTCAGACTGTCCTCAGTCCTGGTCCTGTAGTCACCCTGTCCTGCACATGGTAGTGGACTCCCTGCTTCAACCCCTGCAGCTCAGGAACGGCTTCTTAATCAGCTGGGGAGTTGGGGAGTGTGTTGGGAGCAGGGAATGTCCAGGGCAGGGTTCCTGCAGGACCAGGGCCGAGGAACACTGCCCGGAGCAGGGAATGTCCAGGGCAGGGTTCCTGCAGGACCAGGGCCGAGGAACACTGCCCGGAGCAGGGAATGTGCAGGGTAGAGTTCCTGCAGGACCAGGGCCGAGGAACACTGCCCGGAGCAGGGAATGTGCAGGGTAGAGTTCCTGCAGGACCAGGACGGAGGAACACTGCCTGGAGCAGGGAATGTCCAGGGCAGGGTTCCTGCAGGACCAGGGCCTAGGAACACTGCCCGGAGCAGGGAATGTGCTGAACACTGCTGTACGTGGACTGTAACCCCCTTGTTGCCCCCTCTCAGGTGAAGGAGGCTCACTTTAAGGCCCACCCAGACTGGAAGTGGTGCAATAAGGACAGGAAGAAGTCCAGCAGCGAGGGTCGCAACGTCCCCGGGGGGAAGGACATCAGAGAGAGGAGCATGTCTGAGACGACAGGTATGGGGTCTCTGTGATCTGCCCTTCTCCACGGCCCCTCTGTGCTCACTTCATAGTCTTCTTCTAATCAGTCAGAGCGTCAATCAGACTGATCAGACTGCTAGCTAGTCACCTTCCTCTCCCGCACCCAGCGACCCCCTGACAGCCCCCCGCAGGCCGCTCATGTGACCCGTGAGGAATGTGTTGTGAAGGTTTATCACAGCTCTGTCTGCAGTGTAGCGCGCTGCTGCGTTAGCCGGCCGCTGTAAGAGCGTCACCTCGTCTACCGGAGCGTGATCGCTCGCACCGTGATGATATGACGTTACCCTAGCATGGCGTTAGCACCCGCCGACGCCACAGCCCCCCTGTTTCACTGCTACTGAACCTCCTGGGCACGGTAAAGCCCCCGGGCGGTTTCGCCGCTGTGCTGGGAGGAGCTTCGAGGATTTCTCAATTACATGTAACTGTTTTGGCACCTCCCTTTAGTAGTGCGTCAGTCACCATGTGTCTTTAATCACGTGGTGACGTCAGGAGGCGCTGTCGGGTCCGGGTCAGTACAGGTAGGTACAGCTAGGTACAGGTATGTGATGTTTAATTACATGCTCTGTTTAAACGGTGTCTCCCTCAGAGCCTCCCTCTGTGTCTATGGCCACTGAGCTCAAAGGGGTGGCGCCTGGCCTGGTGGGCGTGTCCGAGCGTGGTGGTGGGGATGGGCATGCACGTCCCCGGGCTTTTTCCCAGAGTGCCATGCACAGCTTGGAGAGGAGTGAACGAGGAAACCCCCAGGTGCTGGCAGAGCTTGCACAGGTAAACCACAGACACGCTCACACGTACGGTACCGTCCAGCACGGTCAGCATTACACAGAACACCACCTCCCTGTGTCTACACCCCCTGCCCCCTCCATCAGCTCCACTGCCCCATAGGACACTCTGTAGGTGTACAGGTCCAGACTGCATGTACCACCACGTCCGTCCTGGCCTGTTACCCTACACACTGTCCGACTGAGAGGACCGCAGAGCCTCCGTGACACTCTGGCGTGAGCAGGCAGCCTCGCTGTTAGGAAACACCGGTGAGATGCTGTAGGAGCTCGGGGCTGATGGGTGGTGGTGTAGCTATGTTAGCCGTGTAGCTGCAGTACAGAACTACAGCAGTGAACCTCACACAGCGAACAAGTCCGGCTCCACATAGGCTCTTCACCATTCCGTTACTCTCTCCCTGTCAGATGTGTGGGGACGGGGGCCAGTTCTCAAGCCGCGGCGCTCTGTCTCAGGTCCAGCGGGGGGTGAGCGAAGATATGACCAGTGACGAGGAGCGCATGGTCATCTGTGAGGAGGAGGGGGACGATGATGTCATTGGTGAGTCAGGCTTATCCATTTACCATCTTCATCATCTGACCCTGTCAGTGCTGGAATTAGTCAGACCTGATGTACGTGGCACTATGGCTCTGCTCTCTTCTCTAATAACAAACAGGATATGGTTATTTCTCTAAACCACAAATATGCAGCTCGCTTGACATTTAGCGTAGCCACATGTCGGGTTTGACATCAGAGATCTAACTGTTCCAGCTTCTGCTGAAGGTTGATGGTGCCAGACCTTTAATGATATGTGCTCCTGAAAGCCGAGCACCTGCAGTGAGGTCACTCACACTGGAGTCCAGACCTCCAGCCCTGCCTCAGCTGCTGTCTCTAACCTGATCAATAAGCCGGCCTGTGTCTCGCCCCAACACAGAGGACCCGTATCCAGGCAGCTCTATAGACCTGAAGTGTAAAGAGAAGGTGACAGACAGCGACAGTGAGAACGGATCTGGAGATGAAGGAGAGCGCAAGGTACCATCTCTCACTTCTGCTCTCCACACTAGTAACACACGCACACGCTACACACGCCCTGCAGGGGAATTCCACAGACTCCTCCGGACCTCTACAGCATAGAGGGGTGGGGAGGGAGCGAAGAGGCTCCGCCCAAAATGATTACAGTCATTTATTAAAGTAAATAAATAAATAAATATTAAATAAAAATAATTATTAAATAAATAAATAAATAATATAATTAAATGAATAGTAAATAAATAAATAAATAAAATAAATAAATAATTAAATGAATAGTAAATAAATAAATAAATAATATAATATAATTAAATGAATAGTAAATAAATAAATAAAATAAATAATATAATTAAATGAATAGTAAATAAATAAATACATTTTTAGGTGAGTAAGTCTCAGACACCCGGCAGCGTGTTCATATCCACCTCCTGTAGGAGCTTTCTGTGAGGGAGCGTTTAGAGGTGACGTCTGGTTACCTTCACCACCACTGGGAACAGATCTGACTCAGTTTCTGTAGAACGAGAGCTCCTCAGTGGAGTTCCCCTTATTAAAAACACAGTTATGACACGTTTCCAGTCTCATTCACGGTTCTAGAGCTTTGTGTTAACACTAGTGTGGTTAGTACATCACTGCGCTGACTGAATGTTAATGACTGTGTTAAGTGTATACACACTCACTGTAATAAGTCAGACTATTTTCAAGTGTAATAAAGTTTATCTATACGGCCGAGTCACATTATTATGACCAATATCATTATGAAAATGATGGAGTTGATGACTATGAGGTCACAGATCCGGTACTCTCTCTTTCCCTCCTCAGAGAATCTTGGCGCCTGTGA
>JAMWET010000086.1:32500-35000 GCA_024036415.1 Prochilodus magdalenae | reverse complement strand
CATCACCATCACCATCATCACCGTCATCACCACCACCAGCACCACCATCATTATCACCATCACCACCACCACCATCACCACCACCATCACCACCATCATTATCACCACCTTACTAACTCAGTACAGAGCTAACTTACTGATACTGTTCACCATCACCATCACCATCATCACCGTCATCACCACCACCAGCACCACCATCATTATCACCATCACCACCACCACCATCACCACCATCACCACCATCATTATCACCACCTTACTAACTCAGTACAGAGGTAACTTACTGATACTGTTCACCACCACCACCACCACCATCACCACCACCACCACCATCACCATCACCACCAGCACCACCATCACCACCTTACTAACTCAGTACAGAGCTAACTTACTGATACTGTTCACCATCACCACCACCATCAGCACCACCACCATCATCATCACCACCATCATCACCACCATCACCACCACCAGCACCACCATCATTATCACCATCACCACCACCACCATCACCACCATCACCACCATCACCATTAAATCATTATTATTATTATTGTTATTATACTCTCCTCTCCTCTCCTTTCCTCTCCTTTTCTCTTCTCCTCTCTTCTAGATCATACAGATAGCTCCAATGCCTGTTGTCCAGTCCCAACTTCCTTCAGCTGGTAGTCCGTTCTCTGTAACCATGGCAACAGCCACAGTGGTTGCCCCAGGCTCTACCCCCTCACAAGCTGTGCTGCTGCCTCCCCCACCCACGAGGTATGATACACACACACACACACACACACACACACACACACACACACACACACTCCTCCAACACTCCACTCTCTCTCAGTACTCCTACACTCAGCCAGTACTGCAGTACAGCATCTGACTGTTCTCTCTCTCTCTCTCTCTCTCTCTCTCTCTCTCTCTCTCTCTCTCTCTCTCTCTCTCTCTCTCTCTCTCTCTCTCTCTCTCTCTCTCTCTCTCTCTCTCTCTCTCTCTCTCTCTCTCTCTCTCCCTCTCTCTCAGGATCACATACGTTCAGTCCACTCCAGGAGGCCCATCCCCTATCCCACTAGTATCCACGACAACAGGCTCCAACTCTCAAGCGGCTCCTCCCACACCTGGATCAGCCTATGTGCCATCTCCCCTGGCGACCTTCACAGCCATCGCCCATGCGGGGCAGACTTTAGTGCAGCCGATTCTAGCAGGTCAGTGGACGCAGCCGCCCGCGGGCTCCCTGAGGTCCAGCTCGTGATGTCTAAAGCTCTTCATGACCGAGCTGCAAAGCAGCTCATAGGAGGTTCTCCTCGTAGCAGGTTCTCCTCGTAGCAGGTTCTCCTCATAGCAGGTTCTCCTTCTGTGTATCTTAAAGCTCTACTGTAGAATAAAAGTGAAGACACCAAACTATAAACTAACCCTCATGGAATTATCCAGTCCACCTTAAACCCCTCCAGAATGGAATTATCCAGTCCACCTTAAAACCCTCTCATGGAATTATCCAGTCCACCTTAACCCCCTCCAGAGTGGAGCTGTACAGGAGGATGGAGCAGCTTCCTTACCCTGCAGTGGAGCTGATAGAACAAGGTTTATTACTAAGCAGGTTTAGAGCGATTCTATTGGTCGGTCCATCATGAATATTCACTAACCTGAAAGGAGAACTAGAGCTTTTACACTGTGCAGAAAAAGAGATCAAAGTTTTTACACCACTAAATATATATTAGAGGTGGAGATATGGAGGAGTACCATACTGTCTACATCAGGAGTAGATGTGGTGGATCAGGATATGGACTGGTTCAGACTCTCAGCAGGTGGAGCTGCTCAGTGTACCACTGTAGAGTACTGGTACTGTAGGTCTGGTTATGATTACCTTGTCAGGACGCTGATGTGATTGGGGTCTGGAGTTAGCCCGTGTTCAGGGGGGTTATGTCGGTGTTGGGCTGCTGTGTGTTCGGTGTCCTCAGTGACTGCATGTCTCTGTTGCTCTAACAGGTCAGCCTCCTCTGTCTCTGGCACCTGCTCAGTCACCCAACCCTCACCCCTCCATCCCTGCTCCGGCCATCACCGCCATATACCCCCCCACCACCGTCACCCTGGCCACCGGGGTGGTTTCTGCAGCGACGGTGCCACCCGGAGTGGTGTATACAGTGTCCAGCCCTTCTAGCCTGTCTCCACACATCCTTCCCAAACACACTTCGCCCACCTCCGTGACCTCTACGACCCTGGTGACCTCGGACAGGCAGCTTCACAGCCCTGCACACTCGGAGCGCCAGTTACACCAGGAGAGAGCGGCAGAGGGGCACACGTATACCCAGCCAGCAGACAGACAGACAGACAAGCTGCCTCTGGCTCAGACAGACAGGCTGGTCCAGGCTGCTGGGAAGAGTAGCAGCAGCTCAACAGCTCCCTCAGCAGGCACATCGCTGCCTCTGCAGCCGGGCAGCCCAGCCCAGCCCGCACATACAGGTACAGATCCATCAGCACCACAGAACAACACCACCCTAAAAATAGA
>JAMWET010000086.1:20000-27500 GCA_024036415.1 Prochilodus magdalenae | reverse complement strand
AGCCTGTGTGTTAGGCGTGTTGGGTGTTGATGTTTGTGAACAGTGATGTTGACTCAGCTCATAACTGCCCCCCCGTCTCTCCACAGCCCAGGCGACGGCGGCGTTCCAGGCGCGCTACTCCGACATCTTCCCCACCAAGGTGTGTTTGCAGCTGAAGATCCGCGAGGTGCGGCAGAAGATCATGCAGACGGCCGCGCCCTCGGAAAGCCCCATGGCTCCAGACCCCGCCTCGTTACCGGGGCCTTCGGGGCCTTCGGGGCCAGTGGCCAACGACACAGGAGGAGGGGGTGTGGCTGAGTGCATGGAGAAGGAGGTGGGGCAGGAGGAGGAGCAGATGAGCTGTGAGGAGGCCAGGAACGCGGGCGATTCGCTGGACTCCACCAGATGAGCTTGGACAGACGAGGACAGGGACGTTTTTGAGCAGAAGCCCCGCCCCCCCACACACCCCGTCTGTACCAGACTGCTCTGATCAGGGTCTGAACGTGGAGTGGACCATCCGGGGGGGGGAGCGCTGATCCGGCCTGATCCGGCCTGATCCGGGCCTGTGAAACGGAATTCCAGTGTTTCATGATGTTGAAAAAGACATTACAGACTCCGAACAGGTCACACACCGCACACTCGCACCGCACACTCACACCGCACACTCACACGAACACACACTCACACAGCACAAACACACGACACACCCAACCAACACTTACACCGCACACACACTCACACACCGCACACTCACACGAACACACACTCACACACCGCACACTCACACGTACGCACAATCACACCGACATTCACACTGACACACACACACCAACACTTACATCGATGCTCACACGAACGCACACTTACACCACACACTCACACACCGCACACACACTCACACCGAACACGAACACACACTCACACACACACGACACACCCAACCAACACTTACACCGCACACACACTCACACGAACGCACACACACTCACACGAACGCACACTTACACCACACACTCACACACACTCACATTCATACTGACACACCCAACCAACACTTACACCGCACACACACTCACACGAACGCACACACACTCACACTTACATTCATACTGACACACCCAACCAACACTTACACCGCACACACACTCACACACCGCACACTCACACGACACACACTCACACCAACACTTACACTGACACGAATGAACGCACACTCACATCGACACTCACACACACACGAACGCACACTTACAGTAACACACTCACACTAACACATATACACACTGACACTCACACCAACACTCCCACCATCACATACACCAACACTTACACACACCAATACGCCACTGATCATCTTACACACTCAAACTCGCACACCAACACACACACACACCAACACACGCACACCAACACTTACAATGGCTCACACCAACACACACCGCTGATCATCTTACACACTCAAACACGCACACCAACACACACACACACACCAACACACGCACACCAACAAACACGCACACCAACACACGCACACCAACAAACACACACACCAACACACACGTTGCTGATCGTGGTCTTACACACACACCTGGACTGAAAGCATTATCCCACAGCTCCTCCTCGGGTCCTGAAGGACGGTGCTGGCTGCACGGCTGCCTCCAGGGCAGGACTTCCGAGGGCATGAGTTTCAGAACTGACTGTAGTGTTTTGTAAACGTGGCATATGTGGAAGTATGATCTGGGCGGCGACGGTTCCTCCCCGGCTCATGGTTTACCGCCAGTCATTGCGAGGCCGGCCTCCGCTGGCTCGGCTCTAGAAGTGAGGACCTAACGGACTCTATATTTTGCTATCCGCTTCTTTTCCACTTTTTATTGTTTCCAGACTTTTGAAGAGCATTTGTCAAGGCACTGATCGGCCTCAGCGAGGGACTAGCTTAGCACGTTAGCGCAGCCATTAGCGAGCTCATTCTTCCTATGATTGGCTGCAGCAAGGCTGGAATCATTCCCGAGCTGCCGACTGGCATGCCAGCCATGAAGGAAGACGTTACTGGAAGGGAAGTCAGTGGGCACATTTACGGCCACGCCTATTTTTCCTTTTTCCATATATATATATATATATATATATTAATAAACGACGTATTTAATTTAGCCATTTTTTACTCATTGTAAGACGGAGCGAGAGGACGTGGAATATATTCTTAAGGATTTACTATAAAACATTTATTAACTTTTTAAAAAAGCAATGAAACTTGATTTTTAAACCGCCTGGTGAATCTCCAGCTCATTATTATTATTATTATTATTATTATTATTATTATTACTGAATTTCTCATTACTGTTCTTATTACTACTCTTCTTGTGGATCTGATCCGTGTAATCTTACATACTGTACTATTTCCTCTAGCTTTGGAGGGCTGAGGTCCGATTGGGGAGCACTCCCAGCTGGTCCTCCGGAGCGCTTCACACTTCCACTGCGACTTTAACATTCTCTATCCGGATCCGCAGAACCGGAGCGCGTTACTTTATTCCGTCTGTGAAGCCGCCCTGCTCGCGTCGTGTCGTCCAGCAGTCATTTAGACTGGTTTGATCTTCTCCACTAACATTCCTCCCCGCTCCCTCGCTCCTCCCCTCCTCCCTCCTCCCCTCTGTCACTTTATTGGTCTTTCTACACCTCAATCACTTTCGGTTGAGCGGCGAGAGAGAGCGAGCGCGGGAGGAGGCGGCGCAGGAGGAGGCGGGCGTCTGTGGTGATTTCTCGTGCGAGGCTTGTTCGTGTTGTACTTAGTTCCGGTGGAGTCGCACGACTCCTCGTCATATAAGGAGCAAAAAAACAAAAAAACGGAAGCATTATTAACGGATACCCGGCGTAACGGGCTCGTGTAAAACCAAGGACAAATAAACCAGTATGGATATTAATAACCTGGTCTGGTGTTTCTCTCGGTTCGCTCCTCCGCCGTCTCTCCCTCATTCAGCCCAGCAGATACACACCGCACCTGTTCTCTACCTGAGCCACTCACCGCTAACTGCCCCCTCCTAACGGACCCGCACCTTCACCTGCAGGCCGGTGAGGGGAGGTGATCACCACGACAACCGGGTACAGCCCGTACGCCGCACCAGAGAGACCTACTGAGGTTCCTCAGATCAACTCAGGGTTCCTTAACATCCGCCCTTTACAGCAGCACAGCGGCTTCACAGAGCACCCGGGTCCAGGAGCCCAGAGAGCAAGGCAAGGAGAACCCCCCTCAGAGCAGGAGGAACAACCTCGAGAGGAACCAAGGGGAACCCATCCTCCTCTCGCCCACACCAGAGCGCGGGACCAGCACCACACACGGATCAGACTTACGGCAGAAAGACCCCCAACCAAGCAACCGCCGAAGACCCCGACTACGCATCACAGCGGAGGAAGCCCAGCGCGTGGGACCATGGGTCAGACTCCAGCATTCTCAGCTCGGGCCTCTGACCTGACGAGGCCTCTAGGAAAGGTGCGGAGGGATACTCTTGTTCAACCCTAAAACCAGACACCCACCCAACACTTCGTTAGGAGGCCCAGCCATGTGTCTACACTCACTGTCCACCAGCTCCACCGACCGTACAGGACACTCTGTAGGTGTACAGGTCCAGACTGTAGTCCATCTGTTTCTCTGTGTACTGTATTACCCTGTTCTTCAATGGGCAGGACCCCCGCAGGACCCCCACAGGACCCCCACAGGGCAGGGAGTGTGTGGGTGGTGTATTATAGTAACTGGAGGTTTGTGAATCATTCCGGTTAGAAGGAGCCACGTTCACCAAACTCCACTTCATGGACCGGACTCCTGGACCCATCCTTCCGCAGGCCTGCAGGGCGGGGTCTCTTCTGGACAAGGTAACCTTAAACAGGGCGGAGCTACACACGGTCACGTGGACATCATCCTCTGACAGTGCAGATGACCCCCAGGATTTACCCCCACCCACACCTGGATGCTGCTTTCGCCGCTCAGAGCTGAGCCCACCCGGAGTCATGGCCAGAAGTCACCTGTACGGCAGGTGCCACCGGAGGCAGGTAGGGCACATGGCCAGGTGATTTTGGACATGGTAGACACTAGCGCCCCTGCAGCTTCTACAGGTAGAACCAACCGCGGAACCCGTTAGGGTTCCAGTGAAGCGGTGGGGGATCATGGATCATCCTCCGACTGTAACTGTGGAGCGTAGGGTGCAACACCTCCACCCCTCACACTGTAGACCAGGGTTCAGTCTCTTACCTGGGCAGGCACCCCACACTTACCCGTAAGGGTCCCTGTGTAAGACCCCCAACTCTGCCATCACCCACCAGGGTACTGATCACAGCGCCTGCCAATCACCATAAAAGCTGGTGGGCGTGGCCGAGCAGGAGCACCGCTCCATCCTGCCGTATATGGACTTCAGTGTCACGGACTGCTTACGCACTCAGGGCTCGGACCGTTCTAGTCATGTTCTCAGCATATCGTTCTCTAAACGGTACCCTCACCCTCACCCACACCTCACCTCACCGTTCCAGTTAAGCTGTGAAGGCCTTTAGGAGAGAGCCGTGAGCAGCTGTTTAGGAGAGAGGAGAGGACGGAACCGGATTCAGGAGACCCCCGTGTTGCGGTATCGTGACGGTGCAGATGTGGTACCCAGCCACCCCTACCTGCATTACAGGTGTGTAATCAGATCCAGTTTTTGATTGTGAGGCTGGACCTAGGCCTGTACCCGACTCAGAATTCTGCCAGTGGAATCGGATTCGCCCGTCCTGCTCGACTACTCGTTCATGTTTCTCCATGTAGATTATCTAGTACTCAGTAAACCAGTCTGCACACGGTTCAGATCTGACCTCCTCGTTTAGAGAGTCAGCAGAGTCACAGGAGCATACTTCTGAACTAAAGGGGCGGGGCTTATGATGATAGATCTGAATTGGAGCCTTTAGTTACAGGATACATATACTTATACTGAACATTAGAGCTTATAGCTTATAGTCTTTTTAATTTCACTTCTAGCAGCTCCTTCAGTAGGAGGACCCTTCACCTTTCACCTCTCATAAATAACGACCTGCTAATAAACCAGATCAGTCCATATTTACATTATTATAGATGAAGAGGAGAGCGGTAGAGCTGAACCCGTTTATTATATTCCCCACGCTGGAATCATATCTCTGGTTTATCAGCAGGCGTGTTAGTGACTGTACTGATCCTATATAAAGATAATCTGAGCTGTAGAGGAATAAATAAACACATCTGTAATTTAGATTAAAATATCAGAGTTATAATAAACGATCGTCTCCGCTCCGTTTCTCCTTCACACCGCCGCTACGTCTAAACCGAGTCAGCTCCCTCGTTTGGAGCAGTGTTGGGTCTGACTGAATGACGAGCAGAATTAGGTTTAGTGTGTTCGGGTTCTCTTCTTCAGAAGCTCCTCCTCTTTCTCTGACACATCGCTCCCCCCGTGTTTCTCAGCTTCTCAGCCTCAGCTTCCTTCCGCGGTGACCCGCCAGCGCACACCGTCACGTGGATTTAATTTTTTAGCACGCATGAGCCACAGCCCAGCTAGACCTCACAGATATATTTATTATTCCCCTTTAATGATTATTAACACGTCTTTACATTCCTAAAGTTCATGTGTATTTCTGTAAGCTTTAGTCTGTCTTATAGAGGGGAAAAAAAAAAAGTTCACTGTTAGTCGATTTGAAGGGTCTCCGACTGACGATTCGACTCCTCGACCTCTACAGGGCAGCCCTAGTTGGACCTAAGCATCAACAAATTCCCCAGCCCTGATCCACACGCAGATGAGTGGGCACAGAATCACTCTGGATTAAAAGGAACGCTCAGTGATGTGGTTCTACGATGAGGGTGTGAACGGCTCAGCCACCTGAAGCGGCGGTAATGAGTGCAGATGGAGACGAGGACAAACTGTCAGCTTTTATTTACACCACATTCCTGACATTCCACACGGCGCTCCACATAGCAAAGTAAAAAAAGAACATGTAGATTCAACAGACGCTCACAGACCGGGGAACCGGGACTCGCTGTCCCTCGGCCCGCCTGAGGCGGGGGCTCCGCCCAGGCCTTCTCACTTTCAGTTCAGGGTTCCCGTTCGGTGCAGTCCAGGGTCCGAATGTTCCCAATGCTGTCCCGGGAGGGAAGCTCCGAGAGGTCATCACACGGTCACGCTTCGCCTCTCCGTAACACGGGACTGAGGGAACGTTCCAGCGCTGTGGAACCGAATCTCTAACGCACCCGTAGCATACGGACGAGGATCCCGGCCGTGACAGCCAGCACTGCTTACGGGATTCCGTTAGAACTGGGATCCAGATTAACAGGTTCTCCTGTTCTCCCGGAACGGGTCAGTGTTTATCCAGGCCCCCGTCTGTATGCTACAGGCAGAGATCAGGCTGCAGAACCCTGGAGCTTTACCTTCCGCCTCCCGTCCCTCTCAGAGGACCAGTCCGCCCAGGCCGACCCTACCTGGAGGACACGACCTCCACTGCTCCTACGTTCTCCCCGGTCCTCCAGCACGCCTCCTCTCAAGCTTGTAGAGGTCAAGGTCGTTCACCTCCACTTATCCAGGCTCATCCGGCGCAGCCTCCCTCCCTCGCTCACATCAGCTGCAGGTTGTCCATCGTGATGGCCTCCATGTTGACCCCGCCCTCCAGCGCTGTGTGGTAGAGCTCTATGGCCTCCGCCAGGTCGCCGCTCGTCTCGATGATGGCTATCGTCTCCCCAAACTCGTTACACATGATGGTGGGAGTGCCCTGAGTCTGACAGCAGAAGGGTGGAGGTTTAGATGGAGTATTCAAACAACAACATATACCTCAGGGTGCTGTTCATAAGGCCTACGCAAGCCTATCATAACAGCTGACAAGTCTACATAAGGGCCTTACTGGCCTCGCTCAACACGCAGGTCAGCTATCTAGAACAGACTGATGTAGCTAGAACGAGCCATTCATACGGACTCCAAACTGAATTCCACTCTTAAGTGTCACCCACCTGTCCCAGACCGGAGGTCTGGATCTGTATGAGCTGCGGCTGCCCAAACTGGACCCCCTGCTGGCAGACAGCTGGCACGGCTGTAGCGAGGTTAATCTCCGAGGCATTTACTACGGCAACCGTCGCCACGTTGGTCTCAACGCCGGGCTCCACCACAGCACCATCCTTCCCCTGCTCGGCCTCCTGGTGCAGCTGGGACCGCAGGTGGGTCTTGCGGTGGTTCCTCAAATTTGACACAGTCTTGAAGGTTTTGCCACATTCGGCGCAGGCGTGCGGCCTCTCGCCGGTGTGAGTGCGCCTGTGCTCGGCCAGGTGCATGCTCTGCACAAAGCCCTTGCCGCAGAACTCGCAGCGGTAGGGCCGCTCGCCCGAGTGCGTGCGCAGGTGCTCCCGCAGGTGCGTGTTCTGCCGGAAACGCTTTCCACAAACGGCGCACGGGTACGGCCGCTCTCCCGTGTGCACCCGCTGGTGCAGCGTAACGCTGGAGGCTGACACGAAGAGCTTCCCACACACGGGGCAAGGGTGCGACCGTCCGGGGGAGGGAC
>JAMWET010000086.1:0-15000 GCA_024036415.1 Prochilodus magdalenae | reverse complement strand
TACGACAGTTTGAATAGGCTGGAATTCGGAGACGTCTGGTGGACCTCCCCTTTAACGAGCCCTCTCATACACACCGTGCTCTCCATCCAGCCCCGCCTCCCTCATGTGCATCTCCTGATGAAGCAGCAGCTCCTCCGAGTTCCTGAGGAGGGAACCACATTCCAAGCACTGGTACTGGCTCTCCCCGGAGTCATCCTGGCCGGACAGGCCCTCCACCTCCTCCAGGCTGGTGTGGATCTGCTGGTGGATCAGCACCTCCTCCAGAGTGTTGAAGAGCTGCTGACACTCGCTGCACATGTACTGATGCTCCACGTACTCCTCCTGCTGGTCCGTCATGGCCGCTGGGGTCCGCAGGGAGCTCCGTTAGGGTTCTGTGTTGTGTGTCTAGGGGTTCTAGGTCCGTCAGTGTTCTCTGCGTGTTCTCTTTGGTTCGCTGGCTCTGGATAATCATGAAGCCTCGTCACAGCCGAGGTGCCTCCTGCGCTTCATGATGACTGGACAAATCTAGAACCGAACACAAGCAGGTTACGGAGGTGAGTTCATAAGGGGAACGGTTCTACTTAAAAACACAAGCTCTACACGGAACCACCTGCAAATGGCTCTTTGCATAAAGAACATAGAACCCTTTGGACATTGTTCCTGTTTGAACAGGGTTTTTATTTTTACTATTTGAGAACCTTTTATGTTCCACACATGGTTCTTCAGTAAGGGGAAAGGTTCTATTTAGAAACATGAGCTTTATATAAAATCCTCTGCTTAAGTGGTTCTCTGCATGGAGAACGTAGAACCCTTCTGAAATGAGTTTTTGTTGGTGGTGGGATTTTATCATCTATTGGAGAACTACTCATGTCACACATGGTTCTCCAGTAAGGGGAATGGTTCTATTTAGAAACAAGCGCTACACGGAACCACCCCCATGTTTAAGTGGCTCTTCGCAGGAAGAACGTAGAACCCGTCTGAGTTTGTTTTGTTAGCGGTGGGTTTTTATGAGCTACTGGAGAACTTTTCATATACCCTGCACATGGTTCTCCAGAACAGGGAACGGTTCTATATGAAACCCTGCGCTTGCTTAAGTGGTTCTCTGCATGGAGAACATGTGTGATGTCAAGCTTGTAACACATTCCCCATCCACCTACAGAACCTTCTCACCACAGAGAACCTGTTTAAGCATGCATGGGTTCTATATAGAACGTGCAGACACCTTCTCTAGAGAACCAGAGCACACAGACCGATATAAAGGTTCTAGATTATACTGTAAACTCTAGTAACCCGGTCTGTTTTGGTCTGGAGAACCGAGATATCAAACACCGGGAGCAGAACCGGATCTGCAGAAGCGGAAACACAGACTCTGAGTAAACCACAGCAGCAGGGTGTCGGTCCGGTTCGGTTTGTACCGGTGGTAATACACACAGCAGGTTTAGCCCGTGGCGAGCGGATGGCGGCGCTCTCCCCGCGCTGCGCGCCCTCGTGCCCGCCCCGACTCGGCGCTGCGCGGCTCCCCCCTGAGCGTGGCGGTCGTCAGGCGGCGCTCTTCACTTTTCCCCGCAGGTTCGGCGCGCCCGAGTGAGGCCTGCTTCCCCTTCCTTCCCCTGCGCGCTGCCACCGCTTACCTGCTCTGCTACAGCCCGCCGTGCTGCGGTCCCGGGCCCTCCGCGGATCCGTACACCCCTCCGATACCGAACGGAAAACAGGACGAGCACAAACCGGCGGGTCTTCTCTTCGGGAACAGGCCGCGGGTAGTCGGCGCCGGCGCTGGGGATTCTATCGTTTCTTCATCCGCTGGGTCTTCACTGCTCTGCTGCTGGTCCTGACGTCACGGCGTCCGAGGGCGCTGGTTGGACGGCGCTGCTGTCAATCAAAAAATCTTCGCGGCAAACGAAGCTGATTCCGGGCTGGAGCTTTCTACACAGGGGGAAGGGAAACTCCACCGGTGCACCCAGAATTCTCCACACAGCCACACGGAGGCTTAAACACACTCAGAGCGGGTTCGGTGTGAAGTGCTACGTTCTAGATAATTCGAAACTGTTCCCAGTGGAGGTGAAGGTAACCAGACGTCCCCTCTAAAAGCTCCCTCACAGGAAGTTCCTACAGGAGGTGGTTCTGAATACGCTGCCTGATGTCTGAGACGCTGTTTGTGATAGTGTGGAGAAGATCTCAGCCTGAAACTCCATTCATGGTGGAGGGATACATGCTGCAGGGCGCTGTGAGGTCAAATAGTCCCCCAAAGGAACTTAGTATTTCCAGGTTTTCCAGATTTTCATCATCAACATTCCATACACACTCAGAAGATACGTGTAGGTTCACTGGTGGTTCTAGATAGTCAATAAAATTTCTCTCAAATCTCTCAACAGTGGTGTCCAATCTTCCTCCTGCCTTTCTCCACCTTAAATACCCAGTACAGAGCTCCTTTCTCCACCTTAAACACACAGTACAGAGGTCCTCCTGCCTTTCTCCACCTTAAACACACGGTTCAGAGGTCCTCCTGCCTTTCTCCACCTTAAACACACACACTACACTGATGAACCTCCATTGTCACCGGTAACCCTGTCTCCATGCTGTCTTGTCCGTGCACCTCTGTTGTTCTTGTTGTGTCACAGCAGTGAGGAACTCACCTCCAGGTGGAAAATTCAGGAATGCTGATACAGCAGGACTTGGTTCCATTCCAGAGTTCTTTAACCAGGATACTGGAAACCATCATCCCAGATCAGTAACTTCATCCACACCAGACTCACCTGTACCTGTAGAGTTTACCTGTAGGAGTCTTCACTGTGTAAAGGTGTTCATCCACACTCCAGAACAAGAACCCACGCAGAACTTGCGGGTCTAGCAGTAATGCATTCTGCACTAACATAGCTGCTCATTCTGTCACTTTAAAACAGCTAACTATGCTAATGAGCTAGCTAGCTAACATGCTGTTTAGCTCATTAGCAGCTATACATGGCCCTACTTCACACTCTCCCTCTCTCCCTCTCTCTCTCTCTCTCACACACGTCTACATGTACACAGAACCGTGTGGAGAACCAAACCCAGCTTTTATTTTTCTCTGTCGAGTGTTAATATGAGCAGAAACTCTCGCTCTGTGGTCGTTAGCATAAGCGCTAACAGCGTTAGCTTCTCCTAGCTGGTCTCCTGATGTAGTAATGCTCTCTACAGAGTAATAACTCTACACATACGGATCAGAACATCATCATCCCGTCCTAGTTTACACTCTAGAGCTATTACTGGAGTATCATAGAGCTGGAGGAGCTTCATCTCCATCTGGAGAGTAAAGGATTCACTACACTGGGATTAGCTTCAGCTGCTAACGCTAGCACACACAGAGGATCCTGAGTGGGGCTAGTCCAGCAGGAATACGTACTCTGGGATATCTAACGTTACAGACTCGCACAGGACTGAGTCTGTCTGTTCCTGACACTGGTAGGACTGGGTTTATGTAGACTGGGGATAAACGGAGCCGCCTCCTTTCTAACTGGGGGTGAGTTCTCCACCCGGAGGTGTCCCGAATCCCTTTGTGTACAAACAAGTAGTCCTATGAGATGCAGAATGATGATGGTATCTGAGGATACGTGGACATGAGACCACGGCACAGTTTCATGAG
Organism: Prochilodus magdalenae; assembly: GCA_024036415.1. Classification (NCBI taxonomy): domain Eukaryota; kingdom Metazoa; phylum Chordata; class Actinopteri; order Characiformes; family Prochilodontidae; genus Prochilodus; species Prochilodus magdalenae. Next base: position 11,402 of record JAMWET010000086.1, on the reverse strand, counting down.
TGGTCCGAAGTCCTCCACTACCTAACCAGTCCACAGGTTACAGAGTCGCTCGTGTGGGATGGAGGAGATGTAGAAGCTCTGTTCGGAGGAGCTCCACCTTAGAGGAGCTTCATACTAGTACACATCCCTTTCCATCCATCCCATTCCCATCCACCCCTTTCCCATCCACCCCTTTCCCATCCACCCCTTTCCCATCCATCCCATTCCCATCCACCCCTCTCCCATCCACCCCTTTTCCCATCCATCCCATTCCCATCCATCCCATTCCCATCCACCCCTTTTCCCATCCATCCCATTCCCATCCATCCCTTTCCCATCCACCCCTTTCCTACCCAGGGGAACTGCTGGTTCAGTCAGACATGGCTACATGATGGGTCTGATGGGCCCCAGTGTGATCAGTGAGTGTACTCCCCCGGCATGCGTCCTTATTCCTGTGTTGATCGGATTGTCCTTTTCCGTTGTGGGCATGGGGGCTCAGCGCAGGACTGTGCCCTCGCATGGGGAGACTGGTCTACTATACCACATCTATCATCCCTCCATCATTTTAATATTGAGGGAAGTCATATCACGGTTATTACTGGTATCACTTCATCACCCAGCCCTACGTCAGACCAGCACAGACCACCTGTATCTGAGATTACCTGAGAGAGAGAGAGAAAAAGAGGAAGAGAGAGAGAGAGACAGGAAGAGAGAGAGAGAGAAAGAGGAAGAGAGAGAGAGAGACAGGAAGAGAGAGAGAGACAGGAAGAGAGAGAGAGAGAGAGAGAGAGAAAGAGGAAGAGAGAGAGAGAAAGAGAGACAGGAAGAGAGAGAGAGAGACAGGAAGAGAGAGAGAGAGAGAGAAAGAGGAAGAGAGAGAGAGAGACAGGAAGAGAGAGAGAGAGACAGGAAGAGAGAGAGAGAGAGAGAGAAAGAGGAAGAGAGAGAGAGAAAGAGAGACAGGAAGAGAGAAAGAGGAAGAGAGAGACACAGAAAGAGGACGAGAGAGAGAGACAGGAAGAGAGCGCGAGAAAGGAGGAGAGAGACAGGGAGAGAGAGGAAGAGAGAGAGAGAGATTCATACTGAGAGACAGACTTCTGTATGTGTAGCTGAATAAATATTGATCATATCAGTCTAAATTTATCACCAGTTATTGATCCTGGTCTCCTTTATCTTCCTTCCCCACACACCTGCACTCCCTCACCTCCTTCTGGGTGCAGCTGGTCTCCTAGTGATAGCTGTGCGTCCTAACAGTCAGAGTTCCCTTTAACTCTGGCTCCGGTTCTGGTGAACTACGTTTCCCGGCAGCCTCTGCGAGCAGCACGCTCCCGTACGTCAGGTCCAGCAGCACAGGCAGGCGGGGGGGTAAGACCAGAGGAGACGCAGCTCCGAGCCACTCCGGCGCGCTGTGTGTTCTTATTTAATTTCTCCTATGAAGCTGCTCATCCTATAACCTGACCCGTCGATCACGCCTGAGCCTGCCGACACCCTCTTCCCGGCCCCCCTGCCCCTGCACTCTCTCACAGCGCGAAAATGAGCGGCAGCGGGCGGCCCAGGACCAGCTCGTTTGCTGAGCCTCCGGGGGCTCCGGGAGCCGCCGCGGCCGCAGCCGGATCGGCCGTGGCCGGCGGGAGCGCTTCGGGTAAGTCCGGGGCTGCGCAGGCCTCCGGCGCTAGCTCGGCCGGCTTCGGGAACCTGAAGCTCAGCAGTAAGTATGGAGCGGGGGTCGAGGAGTAGGCACTGAGGTGTGGGGTTGGGTGCTACAACGAGGCCCGGCTCGGTAGATTTATCGGGGGTAAAGTCGGCGCTGAGCTACTTCAGCTAGCCGGTTAGCATGCTAGGCTAACGGCGGATGAGCTAGCCTTGTTTTTGTGAACCGGAGAGGTTAACCTGGCTCCGCCACCGCAGAGCGAGTTTAGTTCACCCCGAGGAGGAGAGGCAGGACAGGACAGCCCTGCCGGTACCGATGTAGAGCCAGATTCGGAGTACCGGCGCTGTGTTCTCCTCACGGGCAGGTCTAACAGGACACTCGGAACAAAGCTCAGCTAGCTGTACAGACCTGCGGCGGAGCTGGGCGGTGTGGAAACACAGCCCGTACCGCGATACCCAGGCGCCTCCGAGATGTGTGGGGTTCTGACATCTGATTATCTAGAACAAAGCACTGAGAACCCTGTGGGTATTCTGTCTCCCATACCGAGCTGATCTAAACCCAGTTAAACAGGACCGATGTGCTGCCTCTGCCCTCAGACCTGCAGCTGGATCTCCACACGCTCCGAAGTGTCCCGGACTGTGGACTGTCAGGACATGGACACGTCTCCAAACAGGATCCGGCCTGATTCCTGGCCCTTCGGTGCGATAGGTCCATTAGGCCTTGGGTTAGGGTTATGGACTTCCAGCCCATGTCTGATTTTTGGCAAGTCCAGATTGATCCTTGTTAGTCTGGGAAGCAAGTCCTGCCAACCGGAATCATACATATAGAGACAATCACCGGAGTGCGCAATCCCGGCCCTGGAGAGTTCCACACACACCTGGCTGTAACGTTTCAGGTGCCTCTGAAGGCCATCGCCTGGATCAGGAGTGATAGACCATAGTTAGAGATCTCCAGGAGTGATAGACTCATACTCTGGCCTGCTTAGAGATCTCCAGTCACTTGGATTGGACACTCCTTACGGCAGGGGGAATTCGGCATGGTTAGGGGTGATTAGGAAGGCAGATGGGGTTGGGACGTCACTTGGACTTCGAGGACGGCAGAGGGATTCGGGAAGGCAGAGGGATTCGGGAAGGCAGGGGGATTCGGGAAGGCAGGGGGATTCGGGAAGGCAGAGGGATTCGGGAAGGCAGGGGGATTCGGGAAGGTAGGGGGATTCGGGAAGGCAGAGGGATTTGGGACGGCAGGAGGATTCGGGAAGGCAGAGGGATTCGGGACGGCAGAGGGATTCGGGAAGGCAGAGGGATTCGGGAAGGCAGTGGGATTCGGGAAGGCAGAGGGATTCGGGAAGGCAGTGGGATTCGGGAAGAGCACCAGAGGGTTTCTCCTCGTGTGGTTTATGGAAGGAAACAGCCTGACAGCAGCTGATGCGCCTCCGCCTCTCCGTGCGTGTTGGAATTCTGTATCTGCGGTGTAGCTGTGTAGTTACTGATGTCTGCTGTATTATCACAGCGGCCCGTGCGGATCGGTCAGTGGTGTCTGGACACAGGATTCCGATCCGGTCGCTGTTTTGCTTCCAGGTTTAATTCTTATTATTTTGCTGAGTAGGTTATTTTACATTAGCTTATTAGAAATCAATACTGATATTGATCATAATGCTTTGTGTCCATTCATCAGTATAACATTCCCACATATATCCCTGTGCTGTGCTGGCTTTCCCCTCACCCCTAGTTGGCAGGTAGGAAACCGGTCCTGGGATAAACACGCCACCTCTGCGTAGCCATGCTAATGCTAATGCTAGCAGTGTACCGTGATGCTGTTAGTTTCCGTTGGAGTGGGCACCGGAATTTCATCCGCATGGTGCTTGAAGCTGTGGATGCTCCATCCAGGTGGTGACTGTGTGTATCCGGACATCCTGGGAGACGTTTCCCGAGGGAACGCTGTTCCGCCTCATCACAGTGGGCCTGGTATCGTTCTCATTCTGGTCCAGGAGTGACTTCCGTCCAGCAGCTCCCAGCAGCTCCCGCCAGCTCTCCTGCACTGTGCACGTACAGCACTACTCCTCGGCGCCTCCTCCCGACCGAGATGTTCCTGCAGGCCCGTGCGGGATCACGCTGTGTGTTGGGGATTCAGGCGGTCCTGGATGAGGGTTTGGTTTCAGTAGATGAGGGTTAGAGGTGTGGTGAGCAGCAGGCCCGTGTTTGGAGTTCCTGGCTAAGCCCTGCAGGAATGTGAAGGCCTGTGGAGAATGTAAAGCTCATGGCGTATACTGAGGAGGAGGGGGGGGTATACACGCTTCACGTTCAGCGCGGTGACGAACGCTGTGAGGGCGCTAGACATGCGTCCGGCAGTGTTCCCTCATAGGCCCCCTTCACACCTGGCGTTAACGCGCACCTTGTGTGGACCGGATCACTCCAGCTGCTGTCTGAGGGGGTCAGGGAGGCGAATGACCTCAGGTTGTGTGGTTCGAGCGGAGCGCAGTGTGGCTGCGGAGTAGCTCCTGTCTTCTTCTCCTTTCGGGTTAGCGTGCTCCTCCTAGCGTGGTTGACCTTAGCTGCTGATGGATACGGGTGTCTGAATGTGTCACTGAATGGGCACCACAGTTTCCAGTGAAGGCGGTGGGATCGCTAGCGGAGACCACTGGTCACTGGAGGTGTAACTGCGCCCTCAGCCTGAGATTCGATCCACTGGACCCACAGCTCGGTGTACTTACCATGTTCTTACCTGAACCTGTACACCATGTGGATGGAATTGTCTGCATCCATGATCCACAGCTTGCAGTAGAGTTGGGAGGAGGGAGGAGCGCCGGTAGGGGGAGCGCCGGTAGGGAGGAGCGCCGGTAGGGAGGAGCGCCGGTAGGAGGAGCGCCGGTAGGGGGAGCGCCGGTAGGGAGGAGCGCCGGTAGGGGGAGCGCCGGTAGGAGGAGCGCCGGTAGGGGGAGCGCCGATAGGAGGAGCGCCAGCGGCAGGTGCTGTTGGTGCTGATCGGTTGTAGAAGGTCGGTTCTCTGTGATGCGTTGTTACTGCCCAGTACAGCAGCTGGATGCTGACCGGGGAGTGATCTGGGTTCTAGGTTAGCCACATGGGTAACGGCACTGTTCCCCGTGTGATGAGGTCTGCAGCTGGCGCGTAAACAGACAGGGGGCGGTGCTGCTCTCTGACTGAGATGAAGGTGAGCGTACGAACCCCGCGCCAGATTCCGAGCGCCGCAGGAACGGTCCCGAATGTTGTTCCGTGCCTGAAAGTCGCTAATCTCTGCGTGCCAGGCGCTGCTGGAACCCAGTGAATAACACAGCCGCACCGTCAGGTTCAGCGGAACAGCTGTGGACCCACCTCGCCGTCTCCTGATGCAGCCGGCTGGTCTCCGCGCTGGGATGATGGGTAGCGCCAGCCCTGCAGCTGGCTGTTCCTTCTGCTGTACCTGCGGCTCGCTACACCAGATCAGAGGGACTCGTCTGCGTTTGTTTGCATACCAGTGTACCGGATCAGCCGGATCGGTTTTGGTGTAAACAGCTGATCTGTCGGTCCTGATGGATTCCAGGTGGCCGGACACATGCCTGATTGGTCGGGGAAAGCCCACAGTGCACACACCTCCCGTAAGCTCTATGGAGATGTTCAGAGATGAGCGAGTGACTGACGGAGGGCCGTGTGATTGATCAGGACACACTAACGTGCGCCACCACCTCTGCCTCGATCGGTCTGCGCCGGGCCAATACGCACATCAGTGAGCAGTACAGTAATGGCGAGGCGGTTCCGTGTCCTGGCTGAATGGTTGGCTGTCTTTAATGTGATCTGTCCCCTGTGTCCCGGCAGGGGTTTGGGTTTGTCCCGGCAGGGGTTTGGGTTTGTACCGGGAGGGGTTTGGGTTTGGACCATGTTTGGGACAGTTAGAACTGTGACACTGGCAGGGTAATCGAGTACTCGATTGAATCGTGGACTGCTCGGGTCAGCCCTGGTCCTAACCCAGAACCCTGCAGGGCTTTGGTTCCGTTGGTGTGGGTTTCCTGGGCTGTGGTTCGTATGGTGTGTTGCAGGGTGGGTCGGTTCTCCTGTCACCTGATCTCAGCGTATGCCACTCAGCTGGAGTAGAGAACGAGCGCCTCACTGCTCATACCTGGACCAGAACCCGCAGGTCGTTCGGGAAGCTCTGCGGTTCTCGTAATTACTCCAGTAGGATCCGGGAGCCCCAGGGCTGGATTGATTCTGGCGTCGGTGGAAACTTGCAGTGTGGGATCACATTCCCTGCCCGTATTTTGATCCACATATTCCCGCCGCTCTGTTGAAGGTGTAAATATCGGAGCTCGGCTGCCTGTGTCTGTGTCCTGTTCTATCAGTCCCAGAGGTTCTCCCGGTGAAGGTGCCGAGACTCTGTAGATGATTCCGGTTCAGTTCCCAGCTGTGCCACGTGTCTCTGAGGTCATTTTGTAGTCGGTGAGTGAGGAAGTCAGGAGCCGCGTTCCGGTGTGGGGGAAATGTGGGCCGGTTATGTAGTAAACAGAAACGTTCCCAAGCCTGTACGTTCTGTCCTGTACGGATATGGGATACGGATATATGGATATGGGATGTATATGGATATGGGATAAGGATATATGGAAATGGGATGTATATGGATATGGGATAAGGATATATGGATATGGGATGTATATGGATATGGGATACGGATATATGGATATGGGATGTATATGGATATGGGATACGGATATATGGATATGGGATGTATATGGATATGGGATACGGATATATGGATATGGGATGTATATGGATATGGGATACGGATATATGGATATGGGATGTATATGGATATGGGATGTATATGGATATGGGATGTATATGGATATGGGATGTATATGGATATGGGATGTATATGGATATGGGATGTATATGGATATGGGATGTATATGGATATGGGATACGGATATATGGATATGGGATGGATATGGATATGGGACGTATATATGGATATGGGATGGATATGGATATAGGATGTATATGCGGATATGGGATGTATATGGATATGGGATACGGATATATGGATATGGGATGGATATGGATATGGGACGTATATATGGATATGGGACGTATATGGATATGGGACGTATATGGATATGGGATGTATATGGATATGGGATACGTATATATGGATATGGGATGGATATGGATATGGGACGTATATATGGATATGGGACGTATATGGATATGGGACGTATATGGATATGGGATGTATATGGATATGGGATACGGATATATAGATATGGGATGTATATGGATATGGGATACGTATATATGGATATGGGATGTATATGGATATGGGATACGTATATATAGATATGGGATGTATATGGATATGGGATACGGATATATAGATATGGGATGTATATGGATATGGGATACGTATATATGGATATGGGATGTATATGGATATGGGATACGTATATATAGATATGGGATGTATATGGATATGGGATACGTATATATGGATATGGGATGTATATGGATATGGGATACGTATATATAGATATGGGATGTATATGGATATGGATATAAGAGAGAGATATGGACACTAGGAAACGTGTCAGGTGCGTCTCGGCCTGGACACTGGGATTGGAGTTCAGAGTGTGTTCTGTATCGCTGACAGCCTGGCAGATATCGGCAGTGTGAAGTCCGGAGTGACGGCAGTGCTGGGATTCAGGAAGCGCGGCGGATATTCCTCTGTAGTTCGGAGCCGTGACCCGACGGAGTGATGGTTTGGATGGGGATAGGTGATGCCACTGGCTAGATCAGGGGTCAGCCCCGCAGGCAGATAGATAGCCTGGTGATGTCTGTAGACACACAGATCCGATCTCCTGTAAACAGCGTGCGTGCGAGGCAGTCGATCCGCGATCGAGATCCAGGGATTGGGGTTCTGTATTAGCCTGTAGCACTGAGAGAGCTACTGAATGATCCCTCCGGGGCTTTCCTCCTGCCCCGTGACCTCCTCACTTTGTGTCCCCGCAGTGGGAGTTGTGGGATTGTATACCTCGAAGCATGCTGCCCAGCTGGAAAGAGATCTTCCCAGCCGATTAGCGTCCCTCCCCATTTTCATTCGCACTCGTGTGAAAGCCGCGACAGACGCGGCACACCTGATCTCGGGAGCTTGCTGAATGCGCGGCCCTGACGCCACGCCATCTCCCACCCCCCACATCAGGGGCAGAGAGGGAGCGCTTGTTCCCCGCTGGTTCCAGAGACGTTCTGCTCCCTCTGCTAATGGAAGGGTAGCAGTAACCAAACACAGGTTTGGAACTGTTAGCACCTGCTGGAGCGTGGTGGACACTGTGCAACACTAGTCCAGAGATGTGCCTGTGACGATGTGCGGTGTGACGAATGTGCGGTGTGACAGATGGTGCTGTGTTTTCTGCGTGTAGGCCGGGTTGTGTTCCGTTGGTGATGCCGGATGTCCAGGAATAATAAACCGCTAAACAGGATCATGATGTGGCTGAGTGTAATCACCCCTCAGAGGACACTCGACATTCCGGCTCATTCCCGTAACAGCCTCGCTTCCTAATTGGGCTTAAGCCCACAACGTTTTTGCCCACACCAGAGCCGTGGAATTTGGCTTTGAATCCATTTCCATGTGGACTTGCGCACTCCACCCACCCGGCTTTCGGTCTGGAGCTGTGGGTCTTTTGGGGAAAGCTCCTGACCTCCCAGTCCGCTCTGGGTATGGAGGTGCCATCGTGAAGCCTTCGGTCGCAGCGTCTGTGCCACCTGATGTACGACTAAGGTGGCGCTGCCTCTCACAGACTCGTCTCCAGCCTCCGCTGTGGAGGCAGGCGTAATAAGCGAGACTGGATATTTTATAGTGGCCATTTAGACTTAGGTAAAACACAACTGGGAAGACGGGATCAGCAGAACCGGGTCATTCACCAAACGTGCCTACGCCTACGTGGGGTGAAGGTGTTATGGTGATGGGCAGTGTGTTGGGGTGTGTGCGGTTAACAGTTGTATAGGTAAATAACGACTCCAGTACAAACCTACAGTACAGCCGTATCTCGTTCTTGACTCTAGAACCGTGTGTAGACTCTGTAGAACACTGAGATGGGCTGTTGTAAGATCGAGATCAGATAAACACCCAGACATCAAGATTCCAATCACATGCGGTCCACTGATCCCGTCCTCACAGACAGGGAGGTGTAGGATATCTAGAGCTCTGGTGTTCTCCACTCGGCAGCAGGCTGAGACGGGTCTTGTACAGACCTGATCTGGATGCCTTGTTGACTTAGGAGGCGGAGGTGCTGTGACCGGCCCTTGATCTTCAGAGCTAGCTCCTGAAGCTGATGGTAGCTAGCTAGCGAGCTACGCTAACATGCTGGAACAGTGTCCGCTGAGGAGAAGATATCTAGGTCTCAGCACCGTGCCGACAGCTCTAATCTGAAGATGCAGCTTCTGTTCCTCGTCCGACACACAAATCCAGAGTTGAACTGCGAGTGTTTCTGACGGGTCCCCCCGGTTCCGGAAATAACCTTGTCCCCGCTCTTCCTTGTTTTTAGGGGACAGTGGCAAGGTGACCACAGTGTAGCCACACCTGGACAAGGTCCGGATCGCCCTCGAGAATGTCCTAATACACGACATTAGGTGATCGGAGGAACGGCTCCTTTGGAGTGGTGTACCAGGGCCTGCTCATCGACCAGTCAGGAGATGGTGGGCAATCAAGAAGGTTCTGTGCAGGACATGCGAGCGGTTTTTTAAGGTAAGCTCTGACGGCCCACATTTCACAGGAACCCTGACCAGAACGTGATCCGGGGACGTCCTGGGGGAGTCCCTGGAGGTGTTAGTCTGAGTTAAGGCCGCCTGGGACCCTGGACCGTGTAGAGTAGATCCCTGATCACGCCCGGGATCATTACTGCTCCACAGACGGACCGTTTCCCTCCCGGCTCGGAGACAGGAACGCCAGTGTTTCACGCCCTAACCGGTCGGCGTCCAGGGTTCAGTGGAACCTCAGGGAACGCACTTTCATGTTCCAATGTTACGTAACGTGCCCAGAATCAGACATCGACCCAGATTCCCATTTTGATCCCGATAAATGAGCTGTCTACTGATTGGCTCCCTTATAAGGGCTCCATTTTAAACACTATGATTCAGTGTGAAGTGGGCGGGGCTAACCCTGCGGGAGGCTGGCTGATGGGATTATGTGTAAATGTGGGTGCAGGGTGAGCGGGTGGTGAGTGAGTGAGCAGGGCAGGATGGAACTTCACCAGCGTTTATTAACCCGATGTGGGAAGTGGTAAGATCTGCTTGTTCCCTGTGAACGCTTTTTGGGGAAAGCGTGTTTATTCCGATTTTTAGGCTCCGGGATTTTACACGCTGTTTCCAGTACAAGGCTGGAGCTGAACCTGCTACTGCTCCGACTGGAACCCTGCCCCTCACCTGATACGAGTGATTGCTGTGTGGCCCCTGTTCAGAAGGTGACCGGGAAATTCTGAAGCGTCTGATTAGCAGAACCGCGTCTCCTTGTTTTCCCTAATCAGGGGGTGTACCGCCCTCCACCAGCGTTCCTTTATTACCAGCGCTCCCTTCTCCTCCTCAGCAAACAGAAGTCGAACAACGCACTGTTGTTCGGGTGTTTGATTGTTTACCCTCTTTAAGCCTGGTTGGCTGCCAAAACAACCAGAAGCCCCGCCCACTGCTAAAAACAGGCGGGCTCCTCCAGGGCCCTGTAATTGCCAGGTAGTGGTTTATTGATCGAACTGACAGGGAGGGACGCTAACTCCTGACCACGCTAATTACTGGACACTGGAAGGAGGAGGAAGGCACTGGGGTCCCTGGGTACTGCCAGACAATGCCAGTTGCTGGTGCTGGTGCTTGTTCCCAGGCTGTACTGGACCTGTTAAGAATGGGCCCCATGGGTCGCAGCCCGAGCGATTTACGTATCTGGAGGGGTTGGCAGCAGTTGCGGTTCCTTTTGGCTCCCTGGGTAGTGGCTCCCATTGTTCCTGATCTCCAGCTCGGATTAACGGGAAGTGTTTCAGTGCTGTCACTTTTATCTCAGTGGAATACCGATCCGGTGATGCGGCTGTTTCCTGAGGTCAGCTCAGTGCCCGCTTCCCGTTCAGATTGGTGGCTGGAACGGCACTACCCATGTTTTCTGGGAAACCTTTTTTTTTTTTTTTGGACACTTGGTCTCAGTCTTTTGGTCTTGTTCTGTTGGAGCGTAGCCCGGTCCTGTATCTGTGAGCCTATGCTCATTTAAGTTCCCAGATCATGGAAAACGAGCCTCGGAGCTGCTGTTTTTATGTAAAACACAGTGGAGGTGTAGATCCGTACCGCTCACTACTCAAATCCCCAGGACATATATCACTGACTCAGTGATGAGGTTCAGTCCGTCTGTTTCAGCGCACATCGTTCCGGGTCATGTGAGTCAATCCTCAGAACCAGCTGTGTGTATAGGTCCCTTACTAACGCGCCTCTCTTCCCTCTCTGGTTCTCCTCCCTGCAGAACCGAGAACTACAGATCATGCGGAAGCTGGACCACTTCCAACCATCTTGGCTACGCTACTCTTCTAACTCAGTGGAGAGAAGGTACCGATCCGTCTTTCCTTCATGAGTCCACACGTTCATTCACTGTTTACCTACGGAAACGTGGCGAGACCAGATAGGGAGTCCCCCCAAAGCACAGAATAAAAACACATCCTGAAACACAGTCGCGAAAGGCGGCGTGTCTACGCTCAGCCCTTTTCACAACCCGAGCCGCCCCGGAGTTCCGTCCCTTCACCTCGTGCTGACGTTCTGCTTAGGATTAG
>JAMWET010000085.1:7500-91950 GCA_024036415.1 Prochilodus magdalenae | reverse complement strand
AGTAAGCAATCTAGCGTCATGGCAAGGACTGTGGCACTTCACGGCCTGCAGGAAAGTTGAAATCGATCTCCCCCATTCCTCTCTGTCATGAGTCGGTCCTTTGCATTCAGCCCTATTGAGTTCCATTCGTCCCCTGTCTTGTACTGGTCACCGTGTGCATAGCGATTCTCATCATTGCTTTTCTCTCTCCAGCTCGCCTCCCGCATTTTGTCTTTCACGCTCTCGCTGTCCATTGTCAGAGTGTTGCGGCTGAGTGATTGAATATCTTTGTTCCCCGTTGTAGCTATTCATTTGTTGTTGTTTTGGCAAGTACAGGCTCCGTGGCTGATTGTAAACCTGTTAACAGTGGCTAGCTACTTGTTAAGACATCAGGCTTCTCTCGCATCTATTGTAATGGTCCATGATAGGTCGAGAATCATAGCTGGAGTCTATGAATTGCCACAGTCCTGGCGGCTAATTTCGTATTGGGGCCATCAGAAGCAAGCTTTTTGCGGGTGGGGTGTTATTATGTTTGTGGTGGAAAGTGTGTGGCCAGAATAAAAGTTTTGTCCGCCGGTAGTAATCCCCTCCTAATGGACCCACAAAAGAGGTTATGGGGTTAGGTCCCAGGTGTTTTAATCGAATGATTCTTTCATAGGTTACCTCAGTGCACTGTTGTCACTGTGTATGTGGATGTATAAAAATGATAGGATTTGTGGAGTCTTCTAAAAGAACGGCAAAAAGACAGAATAATAAGATATAAGAAATACGGATCGTGGAAGGGTTGTGTGCTTTCAGATGGCTTTGCTTTCAGCTCTTTCTTTCTGTCCCCAGTGGTAAACGCACTTCTGCTCCGCCGGCCCTGTTAGGTTTAGAATTAGGCCTATCTGCGGACTCCAGTCCCTATCGTCGTGTGAGAAGAGGCCGGCTTCAAATGGTATTTCTATTGTGAGGAGGAGGGACGTGTGGTAAAACACCCAAGAGAGAGGGTCTGAAAAAAATCAAGTTGTCTCAGAGAGACTGCGCTGGGAGACTAATGGTTGATCTGGAGGTAGCGAGAAAACCGTTCGCCCAATTTTTCTCCTAAATTGCATGCATTCCATTCGAACAGTGTGGAAGTGTCACTCATTAGAGACCACAACGGTCAAAGACCATTCACAATTAACTGATGGAAAACATGTTCATTCAATTTTATTTCAGTCCTGTATACAGGGAAAATCAATAGATTTATTATCAAGAAAGAAAATGCTAAATGTTCCCCTCCAAGCATAACAGATGCTCTTACCAGTGTAAGGACAACAACTGTCGGTTTGCAGGCTGTTCCTGTATTTCATGTGTAATTTAGTATATTAGCTTTTTCATTAATACTTCAATTCGTTTAGGACTGACCTGAAAGGACATTTGTCAAACCAGTGCTTTACCTTTCTTAGTTTAATAAACTTAAAAAAACATACTCGAATTAAAATGTGGCCCTCATGTTAAAACTTTACTTTTTTAAACCCGAAAATGGGTACATTCAGCCAATGCTACAGTAATTCCCCCCATCACAACTTCGTTTTTTGGTTTTCTGTGTGCGCTGTCAGTGGAGAAGGTTTGTTCTCTGTTAACCGGAGGATTGTCGTTAATTTATGTTCGTTTAGAGAAAAATTGCGGTTTTATAGGCATTGGGCTTTGGTTTGTTGATTAAATTAACCTTTGTTGATTGTATTTAATGGCTCTCCACCAATGTGAATCTCTTTGGTACTATAACCAAATTCAGAGAATTAAACTTACATAATATAAATAGTAAATGTGACTTCTATCTCGTTGATTTTATATTTACATGCATATTGCACACCCCATTTTGTTTAAACCCAAATTAAATAAATATAATATAAATATGTTGCTTTTGTAAAAACAATCTTGGCTTCATATTTCCAATTATTCACACTCTTTAATTTTATCCAGGTACTACTTACACTATTATATATATATTTGTCTTGTGTCGTTAGTGTGTCTTTTTTCGTTCTTTCGGTCTTCTTTTATTTTCGCCCTTGTTTTTATCTGTTCTTTTTTAGCTTTTTTGTTGATTTGTATTATCCCTTACATATACCCTATATTATATATTATATATATCATATTGATTAGTAGACCTTCACATTAAGTTATTAACTACACAAGAATCACTGAGTTCACTTAATTTCCCCGGAATTAAGTCCCATCTGTTTTTGTTACATTTCATTGGGGTCATTAATAATAATTATATATAATTTCAAACTCAAAGTCACAATCACATTTTTAAACAATTTTTCGTTGGTGGATTTACCGTAAAGGTTTTCGTTAGAGAGAGATAGCTATCGTAGCATTTAGTGTTAAAGTGCGGACCGAATAAGTTGAACGACTGCACAGTGATCCATCAGCAGACAGGATTCATGTTAGTAGGGTCGTATGGGTGCTGGTCTGGGGGTGGAGCTCTCGACAGTCGTAGTTCCGTCAACATCCTTTGCTTCTGTTTTTAGTTCTCAGATGTTGTGCTGAGTCACTGCACACTTCGAGAGCTTCTTGACTTGAACTGTGCCTGTGGTGCTTCCATTTTCTCACATGGGTTTTCACGCGTGGAGATATGAAAGCTCGAAATGTCTCTGGAGAGAGTTGATGTGCAGTCCTTCCTATATTAAACCTACTGGTACGGGGAACAGTCTTTGCTTTTCAGGTCTATTTGGAAGTTGTTTGAGATCTGCCCATGCTGCGTACATCCTCAGAGAAGAGGTCACAACGAGGAGAAAAACTTAAATTGCCCCCTCTTAATAATATACGCCTTTTCTACATAATTCGGGAGCACCCGGAGTAGGTGGAGGTCAAGGCGTTCTTACTGAACTTGTATCCAATACCAAACATGGTGAGTTCCAGTAATAGTTCTAAAGGTTGTTGGAAATCCAAAAAATGAACAACAGAGAGTTGCCCCAACTTATGCACACTTTCTATAAATCCATATAGAACTTCATACTTACAATTCTCAGTCAATCACTGTGCATTTGTCCACGCCTATTATCGATATATGTAACGCCAAGTTTTTATCCAAAAACAGTCAGTGACTTTTATAAAGGTAAATCAGGAAAATTAACAACCCTGCCCAAACTTTCACACCCCACTGTAGCTTTTAGAGGGGACGTCTGGTTACCTTCACCAACACTGTGTACAGATCTGACTTTATCTAGAATGGGGCACACCAAACCACTGTTATTGAAAGGGGGTGATGGCAACCACTGTTCTCCATGTCTAGAACACACATATAGACATATATATATATATATATGTATCAGTTGTATATTAAAAGCATTTTTTAAATTTTTACAGCCCAGTTAGAAGATTACATTTAAAAAATAACATTAGCATGACTTATTCTATGACTAAACATGAATTAGTGGATGTTTTTTTTTTTGTTAAGTCGATTATGATAAATAGCAAATATTTGTACCATAATAATTAAATAATTTTCTATATGAAGTAGTGTCAGACCAAGTCGGAATTTGCTTGTGCAACTGTAGTGAAAAGTAGTTAAATCCCGTTCCCATAGCCAATCAGAATAGCCGCTGACTGTGCATCAGTCTCGTCATATACACACGAGCCAGCACTAGGCACAGCGGGGCACCCCCAGCCAATCAGAGCGCGGGGGAATCCCTCGGTCTGAGCAGGTGGAGTTTTTAAGCGTTAGCATGAGGTGCTAGCGCTGCACAGCAGCATCGCTTTTTAGCCCCAATAAATTTTAGGCTCGCTTAGTGTTCCCCCCCCGCACATTTAAGAGCATAGATTGTAACGAAAGCCCCTGTGAAATTACCCGACCATCAACCACGTTTCCACGGTCTATATTGGCCCTAACGGAGGCCAAAGCGCAGGACCTCAGGCTGTAAAATCGGAGCGGATAACAGAAGGAAATCAGAAAGGAAAGGAAGGAAGAGAAGTAAACGCCGGAATACGGTAGACTATGTCTAGCGCTAGCTGAGCTGTGCTAATTTCGTTTGTGTGAGGGAGATTGGATGCTAGCCTGCCCGTTATCTGGGGTAGTTTAATGAGTTGTGATGGCATTGAGTGATGACATTGGGTATGAGGAGAAAAGGTGTTTAAATCCGTGTAGAATGAGTTTACAAATGGTGTTTTATTATTCCTATGTTTTTTCGGTTGAAGCCAGCTGCTTATAGGAACTACCCCGTTCCACACCTTAAAAAAAGGATTTTGACGGCAGCAATGTGCGACATTCAGGCGCTTCAAGACCCCTCGAATGCAACTGCTGCCCCGATTTATAGCGTGTGATACGGTCAATTCGAGATCTTCGAGGGTGATGGAAGCAGGCGAATAGGAAGCCAGCTTCAGCCTAGCAAGCACATGGAGGCTAAATCACAACCCGGAATGCTTTTCTAAAAAGTCAAACGTCTTTAAAAACGATTAAAAACGCGCCACAAATATTTATGGCCACTTTAATATCCTTATTGTTCATCTGCCCAGCTTTCCCTTTGTTGTCCTGCTGCTCTGCTCCCCTCTCTGCAGCACTGCTGCTTGCAGCTGTCCATCTAAACCTTCTCCTTTGTGCATTTGGCAGCCTGTTATTTGATGTAGTGAAATGTGGGAGGCTGGAAGTGATGCCTTCAGCCCAGCATTGCAGGACAGTGTGCTGTGCAGTGCTGGAAATGGTTTTGAATGACTGGGTGGGGTTCAGCCTCACTGTCGCAGACAGGCTGCTCTTAAAAGCCCCAGCCACTGGCAGCTTCTCCACACACAATACAAAAGCTGCAAGGCAACAGCACCTAGTGATCCAGCTTACTGCCCAGCCTTATTTCCCTGAGGTTTCCCTGTGTGCACGTCTCTTCCATGGCTCGCCTGGTGCACGGGAAGCATCAGCACTGTCATGGTAGCATGCTGTTGCATGCAGTCGCACTCCAAAGCACCAAGATTCCACCCCCCGTGACTGTGAAAAGCCGCCTCCCGGGCTCCGTCATGCTGGGAGAGTGAAGGAGGTATGATGTGATGCTGGGTCTCCACACACGGGGCTTCCTAAATGGTCTCGATGGCTGACTTGAGGGCCTCAGGCCGTCATTCTCGAGTCCATGTGGGGATCCAGCCTGACAAAAGCGTGCACCGTGATGTCCAGAAGCATGTCGGTGCTGATGCATCATGTTTATGACATGTGCTAATTTGTAGATGATGGTTTAGGTAGGGATAAACATTCAGCTTCAGCAAATCGTTTTTCCAGTATGGTATTTTAAATAGGTGCTGATACAGGTGTGGGCAGGTCATTGCTGTGGTCTCTTCTCAGGAGCCTCAACGGGTGTGGATGCGCAGGACAAATCTTGTAAATGGATGGCCTTCATTGGAGGCAGTCCTTCTTGCGACCCCAGTTGTCGGCTGGGACCGAAACTCCTCTGTGTGGACCGCAGGACCCACAAATTTCTGTCTGAATTTGACTAAGCCCACAAAATTTGGTCTGAATCGATTGTAACCCACACAATTCTGCCGGACCTCTGCCGCTGCCCCGCTAAATTCTGCCGGACCTCTGCCGCTGCCCCGCTAAATTCTGCCGGACCTCTGCCTCGGCCCCGCTAAATTCTGCCGGACCTCTGCCGCGGCCCCGCTAAATTCTGCCTGGCCCCGCCTCAAATTCCTGCCGGACCATCTGCCGTGCGTCCCCGCCTAATTCTATTTCTGCCGGACCTCTGCCGCGGCCCCGCTAAATTCTATTCTGCCGGACCTCTGCCGCAGCCCCGCTAAATTCTATTCTGCCGGACCTCTGCCGCAGCCCCGCTAAATTCTATTCTGCCGGACCTCTGCCGCAGCCCCGCTACATTCTACCGGACCTCTGCCGCAGCCCCACTAAATTCTGCCGGACCTCTGCCGCAGCCCAACTTGAGCAGTCATTAGATCCTCTAAACTGAATTGCATAATGGTCGCTGTTGTCCACTGTTCACCTTCACTTTGACTATTGTATTTGTTAGCCTATTCTTCTGATTCAGCTTCAGACAAATATTTTAAGCTCCCATATGCAAATATTTATTTTTCCAGCTCCCATATTTTAACCCCGGACTGCTTCTGCACTGAATGTCTGTGTCTCTTTCCATTAGAGTGTTGCGTCCACCTGGCGGTGGCTCAAACATCTCCTTTGGCGCCGAAGAGGATAAGCCTGCTGCACGCAAAGATAAAATGGCGTCTAATATCTTTGCAGAGCCGGAGGATCCTCACGCTCATCGAAGGAACAACCCGCCAGGTATGAGGCCCCGCTTGCGCTGGCCCGAGCCCTGAAGACACGTTGCAGAAGTGCTGAACACACAAGGTGCAGAAAGAGCTGCGTTTACACCTACTACGGCACCAAACACCAGATGGTTAGCTTCATAAAACTTAGTAAAAGGGACCTGGCTAAACACAACAAGGGGTACACAGAAAAAAAAAACAGCCAGTGCTAGTGGGTTTTCACGGTATAACTGACATCCCCCTGATTCACCAATCACCACCGGAACTGTGTACAGGAGGGGGGCACAAAGGGTGGGGGGGGGGGCTGAGAAAACCCCCTGACACCCTCTCACCACCACTGTACCGGAACATCTGAATCCACCTCCGACTTAACCGACTCTCACACATCTCCAAACCCAGACTCCCTCACTCTCTCCCTCACTCTGTTTACTCTAGAGCAGGTCTACCTGATGGCCAATGAGTGAAGCGAGTGAGTTAGTGAATCTGACAGACAGGAAAGTTCGGTTTGAACTGTTTCCTGTTCAGAGTGAAAGTTTGGCTCTTAGTGAAACTCAAATACCCTCACTGAACAAGCAGGCTAAACCGGTTAAACCTGCTTGTCTGTTTACAGTAGGCCTTCACAGTATTGAATAAAAACCGGCTTTGCTATATCGTTTTCCCCTGTGAGATGCTGTATACACCTCCATGGCCACAGATTATAAGACCAAGCAGCTAGACACGAAGACCGCTCCTACAGACGTTAGTGAGAGAACGGGTCGCTCTCAGGAGCTCAGTGAACTCCAGCGTGGTACCGTGATAGGATGCCACTTGTGCTCCAAGTCCAGTGGTGAAATTTCCTCCCTACTAAATATTCCACAGTCCACTGTCAGTGGGATTAGAGCACAGTGGGAGTGATGGGGAACGACAGCAGCTCAGCCACGAAGTGTTAGACCACGTACAATGACAGATCGAGGTCAGTGGATGCTGAGGGTCATAGGTCACAGAGGTCACCGACTTTCTACAGACTCCATCACTACAGACCTCCAACCTTCATGTGTCCTTCAGATCAGCTTAGGAACAGTGTGTAGAGCTTCATGGAATGGGTTGCAGCTGCATCCCAGCCTCACATCACCAAGCGCAGTGCAGAGCGTGGAGCGCAGTGGTGTAAAGCTCCGCCCCTGGACTCTAGAGCAGTGGAGGCGTGTTCTCCGGAGGGACCAATCACGCTTCTCCGTCTGACAATCTGATGGACGAGTCTGAGTTTGGCGGTTGCCATAGAACGATACTTGTCTGACTGCACTGTGGCGAGTGTAAAGTTTGGTGGAGGGGGGATTATGGTGTGGGGGTGTGGTTCAGGAGTTAGGCTCCGCCCCTATAGTTCCAGTGAGAGGAACTCTTAATGCTTCAGCAGACCAAGAGACTCTGGACCATTCCATGCTCCCGACTTTGTGGGACAGTTTGGGGACGGCCCCTTCCTGTTCCAACATGACCGCACACCAGTGCACAGAGCAAGCTCCATAAAGACATGGAGGAGCGAGTCTGGTGTCGAGGAACCGGACTGGCCTGCACAGAGTCCTGACCTCCACCCGATAGAACACCTTTGGGATGAATTAGAGTGGAGACTGAGAGCCAGGCCTTCTCATCCAACATCAGTGTCTGACCTCACCAATGTGCTTCTGGAGGAATGGTCAGAAATTCCTGAATACACATTCCTAGCCCTTGTGGAAAGTCTTCCCAGAAGAGTTGGAGCTGTTATAGCTGCTAAGGGTCTGCGTTCCTCTTTGTTCTCCATCTTTGTTGTTCTGGAGAATGGGTTTCGTAGTGGGCGGTCAGTCACAATAACAGGTGCCAGAGCACTAACACGTTGAGAAGTTAAAACACATGAGCGTGAAGTTGTGAAATATGTGCATGCAAATCTTTTGTGCTTGCAGGTTTCACATTTGCACTCATGGCTGGGACGTTTACACATGCAAAATGTTAAAACCTCCAGGTTTGTTTTTCACCCTGTGTTGTTTGCGCCTCCTAGTTTTTGCCTCTGACTGTCTGATCTGAGTGCAAGTAGTGCGTGCACACTGAGCTAATGATTCTGAAACGGTATAATGTGCATCCCCAGTTCATCACAGTCCAGTAATCGAGTGTTGATCAGCTTCGCTTTCAGGCACTGACCTCATCACTGCAGCTCTGTGTGCATCTTTGTTCTCTCACACAAAGAGCCTTATGTGTTTACATCAGTGAGGAGGGTTTTTTTAAGGATGCTCCACCAATTTCAACCTCTAAAGCCAGTCACGTGTCACTATCTACGACTTAACAAATTCTGTAATTAAGGTTCACATTTGTTGCTATTAATTATGTTGGAAATTAATTGCTGCGCTGTATATTCAGGGCTTTTTATTAGCTTGTTACGGAGCAATTTACCGAACGTTCCATTTTAGACTGCTTTATATGCACCTTATTCTCTGCGTACTTAAAAGCTCCTCAGGTTTCTTTAGAGGCCATTCTGACCGACCGTAATACACTACAGGAAATGTAGGGGGTGATATGACCCACACACTCATTCTGACAGACTGTAATACCCTACAGCATGTGTAGGGGGTCGATATGACCCACGTGGTCATTCTGACAGACTGTAATACACTACAGGAAGCGTAGGGGGCGATACGACCCACGTGGTCATTTTCACATACTGTAATACACTACAGGAAGCGTAGGGGGCGATATGCAGTAATCATGCAGGCTATAGATTAATTGATTATAGAGGTTATTATTAGTTATAGCGCTGCTGTCTAGTTCCTAGTGTTTATCTTCTACCTGTGTTTGTCTCAGGTGGGAAGCCCACTGGTGTGCTATGTGGAGAGCCTTCAGCTCCTCTGAGGAGGTGTGCAACTCAACCTGCCAATCAAAATGATGCACTGGACGAACCTTCTGCGGTGAGAACCCCTACATGTTTTTGATGTATAAAAGCAAATGTACAAATGAACAATAAACTACATTCCTCGTCAAACGAGTAGCTGCACCCAGAGGGAGTCGACCGACAGGACTGAAACCTGGTGTGTAGGTGTGACATGGTGAGACATACTAATGATTCAAGTTCCACACTTGACCGCACATGTGCCGTAAGCAGAACAGGTCTTATTTCTGTACCTGGCTGACCCAACACCACCATTACAGACATCCAGCGAGCAGTGGTGTCCTCCATGAGTCCTCCTCTTTTAGTTGCATCTCAGCACCCATCGGCGGCAGACGGTTCGCTGCACCACGCAGGACTACATGCACACAGACCGGTTACCACACTGACTGTCCTTAACACCACGTCACCGTCACCAAAGACTGCTGTGGTGTCGTACCAGACTGTCATGGAGTGACTCAGAATGGCAGCGGGTCATCTTCAGTGACGAGTCCCGCTTTAGTCTTGGTGGAGACGCCCAACGAATCCGTGTGTGGAGGCACCGTGGTCAGCACCAAGATGGACGGTTTGTTGTCACACGTCCAGAAGGCCTGGTGTCCCTCCACCTCCACCCCTACCGCACCATCTGCAGGAACTGTGTGAGGATGTTCAAGCTGCATGGGATGGATTATCACAGGAGACCATTAGGAACCTCTACAGCTCCATACCGAGACGTCTGGCGTGTTGGTTTAGCAAACACGGCGGCCCGGCGCCATACTGAGAAACAGACTTCTGTATGTGTAGCTCAATAAATATTGATCATATCAGCCTAAATTCATCACTTATTGTTCACAGATCTGTGTTTTGATTTTGAGCGTATATAATAATGTAGTTCATTGTTTAACAGTAGTGCATTGCGGGCAAGTAACCCATTACAGCAGTCTACTAGGGCCTTTCCTAACATCCTGCAGTAGTTTATAAAATCACACCCCAATTTTCTTTTATCTTTTGCTTGTGGAGCCGAAACTTCCTAACGACCCTGGTTCTCTCTGTCCCATTATTTTGATTGAGTTAATAATGCTGAAGAAACGTGGTCTGAGTTTGTTTAATGTGCTTGGCTCTACATGAATGTAAATCTGTGTACAGATGTCTTAAAGCAGCTTTACAGAAACTCAGTTTATGGGACGGAAAAAGAACATAAGGAGTCCATATATAGACTTAAGGAAGGGAACCGGGGTCCAAGCCCGCCCCCTTCTTGAGCAAGCCAGAGGCAACAGTGCCAAGAACGGAGGAAATCTGGTCACAAAATCCCATGATCACATTCCTAACTACTGTGGAACAGAAAAACAACTGAAAATAGGAAAAACAGACAGGGTGAGCGTGATGCAATATGGGCAAGCAAATCTTTATTTACCCTTTTTTTTTTTTCTTTTTTTTTTTTTTTTCCCCATGCTCATAGGTTTCACATTTCTGCTCATGAGTGGGACATTTACACGCATGATGTTAGAACCTCCAGCTGTATCCCCCCGCCCTGTTTTTTTGCACCCTGTAGTTTTGACAGTGATCTGACATGCTGCAGGTATTGCGCGTGTTGCGATGACGATGCTGAAATGATGTTGTGTGGTTCATCACAGTCCAGTAATCGAATGTTTTTAGTCAGCTTCACTTTCAGGCACTGACTTCATCACGTGGACTCCAATGTTGTCAGTCAGAGAGGTGGAAGCATTAAGGCTCTCCGACTAGATGGATGGAATAGGTACTTTATTGATCCTGATGGAAATTTAGCAGTAGCAGTTTCACAAAACCAGCACAGTAAAACAAATACAAAATAAACAGGTTGTACAGTATGAAAACCTAAATGGGTCGGTACCGGCTCAGCAGTATTATTAACTGTACATAGTACAGTTCACTATGGAAAAATATAAATATCTCACTTTGCAGGAATATATACAGGAATTACAGATATATCTGTAGACCTGTAGAAAAGGCAGTGCAGTAGTAATAAATAAATTGTGCAAGGGGAGCAGTTATCAGCAGATAATGACTGAATAACATAATTAACGTGTGCATATATTGGTAATTAAGTAAAGTGGATTGTCCAGGAGTTTAGAAGTGCAGTATTTACAGAAAAGTGTCCAGGAGTGTGGATATACAGGATGTACAGTAGAGGGTCCAGGAGTGCGGATGTACAGGATGTACAGTAGAGGGTCCAGGCGTGCGGATGTACAGGATGTACAGTAGAGGGTCCAGGAGTGCGGAGGTACAGGATGTACAGTAGAGGGTCCAGGAGTGCGGATATACAGGATGTACAGTAGAGGGTCCAGGAGTGCGGATATACAGGATGTACAGTAGAGGGTCCAGGCGTGCGGATATACAGGATGTACAGTAGAGGGTCCAGGCGTGCGGATGTACTGTAGAGGGTCCAGGAGTGCGGATGTACAGGATGTACAGTAGAGGGTCTAGGTGTGCGGATGTACAGGATGTACAGTAGAGGGTCTAGGTGTGCGGATGTACAGGATGTACAGTAGAGGGTCTAGGTGTGCGGATGTACAGGATGTACAGTAGAGGGTCCAGGAGTGTAAATGTACGGTAGAGTGTCCAGGAGCTCGGTTGTTCAGTAAAGAGTAATGGTGCAAACCAACTATACTGTCATCTAAGCTGCATTTCCGTCCTGCTCACCTCAGAGAAAGCCGTTACTGGGACAAGACTAGATAACGTTGAACTGAGAATACTTCACACTTACTGAATTTCAAACTTGGGGAATAATAATAGAGAAAGACCATCGGAGATGCGTTTCTGAGATCTCTACCAGCCGAAAGTTCAGGTACACCGTACAGTGTTTGTACCTGCATTGCTGGAAAAGGTTCTAGAGACCCAGCTGGATTTGTTTGATGTGGTATACGAACTCGCCAGGTTCACGGTCCCGGTCTGTGGAGGAGAGCTGCTGAGTTGTCAAGTTCTCGTCCGGGACCACACCTTTATTGACCGCTACTGGACGTAGCTTGTCCTCTGAGAGCCCTCGAGATAAACCCATCCTCCTCAGCTCGGGTGGAGAGAAACAGATGGAGCTAGCGAGACTGTAATGGGAATTTCCCGCTCTCTGCTGTCCCTTGATGGTCTTTTCAGGTCCACTTCCTGACTGTTTTGTTTTTTCTGTGTTTATTTACAGAATGGAGAGAATAACACAGTGAATGCTGGTGAGTATCTACAGTGTCTGTAAGTAAATGGTCTGTTTACACATTCTGTTCAGCTGACGTTTCTGTGCGCCCATTCGGAGGGTCTGGTACTGGTGGGCATAAATACAGATAAATATTGATCTAATGAAAGTGAGACTCGTGCAGTAGTCTGCACATACTGTACCAGGGAGTGAGGGATGTCAGGAGGGTGTCATTACTGTAGATCACTAGGAGGATCTGGATGACTCAGATCCGGGTGTTTTTTCCTGTAGATAAAAGCGTTTGAGAAAATTATACCGTGTCACATTTTCCTAATTTTCCCGCTTGTGTGTAGTCATGTCCAGTTCCAGTACTTGCTCCATCATTCTGAGTGATGGTGTGAGGTAGGGAAAGTGACTGTTGCATCACCACTCAGTCGTGCCAGAAGTTTGATATGTATGAATACACTGTCTGATGTCTGAGACGCTGTTTATGATAGTGTGGAGAAGATCTCAGCCTTAAACTCCATTCATGGTGGAGGGATACATGCTGCAGGGCGCTGTGAGGTCAAATAGTCCCCCAAAGAGACTTAGTATTCCCAGGTTTTCCAGATTTTCATCATCAGTATTCCATACACACTCAGAAGACATGTGTAGGTTCACTGGTGGTTAAGATGGTCAGTAAAGTGTCTGTGTGTTCTAGACATGGAGAACCCTGGTTCCCATCACCACCACCACTGTAAAGAACATCTGAACAACCTCACACCAGACCTGCTCTCAATCACTCTGTATACAGTGGTGTGAAAAAGTGTTTGCCCCTTTCATGATTTCTTATTTTTCTAAATGTTTCAGATCATCAAACAAATGTAAATATTAGTCAAATACAAAATTTTTTGCAGTTTTTATATGAGAGATTTAATTTAATTAATAAAATTAATTTAAAAATCCAAACCTACATGGACCTGTAATCTGTAGCAGCCAATCTGTAAACCACTGTTTTCCCAAGTATTCCATTAGGCCGCTAGCGGAGGTTAGCTTTGACTGTGTGTTGATATTTTTTGTGTGTGTTCAGCAGTCTTGTTTTCCTCTTTGTTGATTTAAAGGATGTGGCGCATTTGGCGTCGATGAGGGGTCAGCCCCTAGTGGTTCCCTTTCCTGACATGTTGTTAATCAGACAGTGAACATGTGTGTGTAAGCTCTTTGAAGCTGTTATTAGAGGATAAGGAGGACTAGTGGACGCTTCCTTATCGACTTGGAGTCGTCTGATAGTCAGCTGCAGGAGTTTCCCCTCTGAGATGCGAGTCTGCTGGCCTGCTTTCCCCTCTGTTTAGTGTTCATGGTTTAACTGTATTAATAATCGTCTTTAATGGAGCAAAAAAACTAAATATGCGTCTATTTAATGGAACGATTAATCGGCTCATTAGCCGGCAGCTAATTTAGTGGTTGATTTAGATGTTATAACACGTTTCTGTTATTATAGAATTTAGATGTAACTGATCATACGACAGCAGAATGAGACCAGCACAGATCAGTGCACAGTTTAACTTGTGCCTTTAGATTAGTTTAATTACTTGTTGATCGAGTGCTCTGTCTGTTACTGCTACTTTGTCTTTCGGTATACAAGAGTACGCAGAGCGGAATTTCTGTGCACTAGACTCGTGTGGTACTGAAATATAGAAGTATATGGAATCTATAGCAGCACGAAATTAAAATATAAGCATATATGACTTATGTGACACGTACAAAATATACAGCAGCACAAACTAAATATGAAGTAATATGAAATGTTTAGCTGCATGGAAATTAAAATTAATTTTTTTTATTTGGGGGTGGGTGGGGGTGGGTGTGGGTGTGTGGAAGGGCCTAATTTCCCAGATAGCAGCATGTTTATCTTCTATATTTGCGTATTTGATTTAATCAGGGATTTTTCCAAAACCCTGTTCGTCTTTATCTTCTTTGTTGTTGGTTTTATCCTGAAAGCCCCTCAGGCTGCACAGAACTCTGATAGCTTCATAAGATTTATGCGGTGACTCATATTCCAAATACTGTACTACTGTCTTAATTACGGAGTAGCCGTTTGGTGCAGCGCTAGTTATCATTTGTTTATATGTTTAAAGGATCTAGATTTGTTTGTGTGGGCGACATGATGGTGGTCGGGTTCCCATCCAGCGGTTGTTATACTGAGGGGAAATGATCCGGATACAGCCGCTTGGTTCTGCTCTCTCTGTGTCGTGATATAGTAGCCGTGGTTGTTGACACGACTGCCGGCAGCAGATTCCGGTAGAACCTCTTTTATCTAAGTGCCTCAGCACTGGTATTGGAGGGTAACCAGACAGGAGGTACGTCACCCATCATCCATAACAGTGGACTCGCGGGCGGGGGTGGGGAATATCCTTAGTCAGAGCTTCCCATCTGATATCAGTGTTTCTTTTTTTGATATGATGGGAACATTTTGGGTCAGGCCGATGTCGCGTGATAAGGACGATTAGCAAATACAAATACACGAGTTCTGCTGCAGCGTGACCCACTTTCTCCTCAGTTTAGTGTTTATGGTTTAATGTTAACTGTAATTGGGTTAAGCAGAGTGTAGACGGACAGTAGAATTCGGTTTAAAACTATAGTATATCATGATATTATTCTTTATTGGTAGTTAGCAAGTTCTTTAAACGACCTCAAGCTAGGCTAGAAATGGTCCATTAGGTGATTTTGTTAGTTTCAGTAACTGATGGGTTATTCGACCATCAGCACGATCGTTTGTGGCAGCCCTGTTAAACCGCAGTCCTGATTAACCCTCTGCTTGTTATAACGGACTTACTGCGTGTGTTCCTGAGCTCCTTCTGGTGTGGATCTCTGCTGACTAGCATGCCAGTAGCGCTCCTTTCTAAAAAGAATGAGCCCTGCAAAGCCGCATCCACACATTTTCTTAGGCCTTGTATTCGGATATGGAGTTTATAGTGGAGTTTCCAGAATTCCGTGAACCCCCAGGACACTTCAGCTGTACAGAGGATTCTGCAGGTTTTACTTATTGATGTCCGGTTCCATCTCCCTAGGGCCCAGCCCCTAAAGCAGACCATGTTTTAATAGAACCTACAGCCTCAAAAACAGGAGCACCTGATTGGCCATATGGCTTTATTCAGCTAATGCGTTATCCACATACCTGACTGCATTTCAAAAGTCAGATCCACCTTTTAGTGAGCGCAGCTATGTGTAACACATCTGAGGATGGAAACCAGGCTGGCAATATGAAGGACCACTCACTCATGATGCCGAGAGTGCCCCCTAGTGGAGAATACATAACCTGCTCAATGTGAGGATGCTATAAACGGCTACCCTCTGAGGAAGGAGAGGTGCTTTAGAGTTGCAGTCTCTCCTGGAGGCAGATATGACCCTTTTCAATCCGGCTTCTGTCCTGTGTACAGTACAGAGACCTGCGTATTCAGAAATGCTATTTGACCTCATCTCTGAGTGAGTGAGTGACTCTCTGACCACTGTATTTATTTTTATCAATGTATAACAGTGTCAACATTCTATTAAAGGACCAACTGATACAATAACTGGAGTTGGGACGTGGCTGCTTCTATTGGAGTTGGAAAAGACAGGCAGTATACAGAATACTTGGAGAGGATGACGAAACTGGACTTGACATTTGTTTACTTTAAAAAAAAAAAAAAAAAAAAAAAAAAAATTAGTTTCATCTCTGAAAAACTTGTGGTTTAATGTGATCTTTATAAACTGTGTGTGAAGGCTTTTCTTCTATAAACATGGAACTAGGCTTTAATAATAACAATTCTAAATCATTACAATGATGACATGATTTATAACCAGCTCAGCGTTTGTCCTGTAATGACCAGCATGTGCAGTTACACTAAGCAGCCACCAGTGGGAGCACTTGTACATCATACAGGAGACTGGCTGCTCGTTCTCTGGGGAGTTCCAGAATCATGTGTTGTAAAAGCTCGGGGCTTTTGAGACTGGGGGGCGTGACACGAGGGGTCTGACTGGCTGTGTGAAAGGATTAGCAGTTCCTGGCAGCACTTTTGTGAGGGCAGATGTTTTATATAACCATGATGCAATACTGATGCAAGATCTTCTGCGTGTTTTGTTCTTGTTAGGGTTTACAGCTGCTTCTGTGCTGAAAGGGAGTATTAAATGGTAGAACAGCAGGAAGCTCCTGCATAAAAGTCCTGTATTGTTCCGTATCGGTCGGATCTAGATCTTGACAAAGGAAACGGCTCCACATTATTCAAATAACACCTGTGTACATTTGCTTACAGGTAAAGAGAAAAACGCATTGTACGTGTCTACCTGGTCAGTAGAAGGAGAATATAACTCCCCTGTGTTAAGATGCCTTTTAGACAGAGATAAAAAGAGAGAAAAAAAAATACAATAATATATATATATATATATATATATATGTGTATGTATATATATATATATATATATATATATATATATATATATATATATATATATATATATATATATATATATATATACACACACACACACACACACACACACACACACACACACACACACACACACACACACACATTACCTGAAAAATATTTAAATATAATACACTATAAAGACTGCATATTCTAAACAGACAGTAGACAGGTGAGGTAGAAGTTAGTTATTGCACATTTTCTTGGATAGTTTACAGTTATATAATTATTGCACATCAAGAGAATTTTTTTTTTTTTTTTTGCACAGAAGAATATATATTGCACACTTGAGAACAAATAGTGCAGTGAGTGATGAATAGAACAGAGGTGGAATGGAACACTGGAACAGTATACACTGCTCTATTGGAGTCGGTGCCAGTGAGGTATTGAGGTACTGAGCACAGGCCTTTAAACTAGGCCCCCCCTCCCCCCGGCGTGATGTTTTGGTGAGAGTACAGGCGTGCACGTACATCTGTCCTGTCCGAGTGTGTGTTGTGCTGGTTGAGTGGTTCAGACACAGTTGTGCTCCTGGATTGTTTAAACAGCGTGTCCACTCACTGACTAACCATGTTTTCCTAACACGGTTTATCATCTGCAAACAAACCTTTCCTCTTTTTCACCAAGAAGAATAGCTGGAATAGTAAGAGTCGTTTTTTAGATTCATATCAGTTCAGACCACACAGAGTCTTACAAAAACATGAGCATCAGCCAGAAGAGGGACTTCTGGACAAGCAGGTCTTAACAGGTGGACTGGAGTCGAAAGCATTTAGACCGTTTGTAACCTGAGCGCGGCCTCACCGAGGAAGGAAATGATCATGGGAGTGTTCAGGTGCCGCTAAGACGTTGCTCAGTTTTTGACAGAAGCCCAGTGACGATTTATTACGTTTTAATCAGTTTGATAATATTTATTCATACATCCATATCGGCTAAAACCACCTCCCTGTGTCCATCCCATCAGCTCCACTGACCATACAGGACACTCTGTAGGTGTACAGGTCCAGACTGTAGTCCATCTGTTTCTCTGTGTACTGTATTACCCTGTTCTTCAATGGTCAGGACCCCCACAGGACCACCACAGAGCAGACACTGTGTCCACTCACTGTCCACTCTATTAGACACTCCTACCTTGCTGCTCCACCTTGTAGATGGACAGTCAGAGACGATAGCTCATCTGCTGCTGCACAGTGCAGTGTTGGTCATCCTCTAGTCCTTCATCAGTGGACACAGGACGCTGCCCCACAGGACGCTGCCCCACAGGACGCTGCCTCCACAGGACGCTGCCTCCACAGGACGCTGCCTCCACAGGACGCTGCCCCACAGGACGCTGCCCCACAGGACGCTGCCCCACAGGACGCTGTTGACTAGATAGTTTGGTTGGTGGATGATTCCCAGTCCAGCAATGGCACTTAGGTGTCCAGCAGCACTGCTGTGTCTGATCCACTCACACCAGCACCACACACACTAACACCACCACCACCATGTCAGTGTCCCTGCAGTACTGAGAATGATCCACCACCCACATCATACCTGCTCTGTGGTGGTCCTGTGGGGGTCCTGACCATTTGAAGAACAGGGTAATACAGAAAAACAGATGGACTACATGGTCAGTGGAGTGTTTGTCTGAATCACTGTGTGTCTGTCCACCTGTTTAACCAGCTGTCTGTGTATCCCAGCGTCTGCCTGTCTGATCTGTTTAAGGGGAAATCAGGAGGACTGTGGTCCCAGAGGAACGCAGCTGTGTTCAGAGCGATTCTCTTGGTGGAAGAATACATGTACTGAGTCATACTGCTTCTCCTCCACAGAGGTCACAGATAACATGGATGCCGGACAGGAGCAGGTGGAGCAGGCTGCGGCCCCAGCCCCGGGCGAGAAGGCTGCGGCAGGGGTCCCGTCTGGCCGCAGGAATCCCCCCGGAGGAAAGTCTTCCCTTATCCTGGGCTGAACAGCTTTCTCCTCCAGCGCCTAGCATCCAGAGCCATGTTCACAAAGTATCTCACAGCACTGTTCCTGGGTCAGCTTTGCCTTCGCCGTCCACCGAGACCGAGCCCAGCGCGGGTGGGGGTGGATTCTGAACCCAGTTTGATCCTCTTATGCAGATACTTTGTAAATACAGGCCTACATCCTGTTTGCCAACAATGTTACCTTGTTCTATGTTTGTTTGTTTGTTTGTTTTTCCCCTCCCTCTTTTTTTATATCACCATGAAAGTATTGTTTGCTGCATTTGTGCAAGTCTGAGCAAATCCTTCCACTTCCCAGTCGCTCTTCCTCTCTGGTCTGTTTTCTGGGGTAGTGGTCCGGACGGTGGGTCAAACCTGACGTTCATGGCATTAACTGGTTTGACGGAGGATGATGGGATGGGGGAGGGGGGTAACTGCCTCGTACTCCTTTGAGAACGTTGGAGTTTGCTGTGTTGTGGTGGAGAGCGCTTGGCAGACGGTGCATTTGAACTTGTATTGACTCAAAGCCTGCTGTGTAAGAAGTGTGAAGATTGTCGTTTGTTCCGTCTCTTAGTGTAAATGGACTAAAATGGTTTGTGTTATGAATTTCTAAGTACAATAAACTATTGTTATGAAGTGTGCGTGTGTGTGTCTGTTATAGCTTCTGCCAAACAAAAGAGCCCAAGAAGAACGGTGTTCTCTCTGATTAGACAGGATGTCCTCCAATCTGGACCTTGAATCCAGGTTCCGGTCCTGGATTTTGCAGCCACTGGTAAGTATGACCATCTGTGGCCAAAGAATTACATCAGTAGTTCAATTGATGACCAGTAACTGCAGAATTCCCAGCGGGAACAGTATTCGAAGAGGCCGTGGGTGGCCTCTTGGCTGCAGTACAGGGCAGCTGAGAACGGAAAAGCACTGGGAATATTTTCCTGTTTTCTAGTTTACTAAACAAGGCTGGAATTGTTTAGAATTCCAGAGGTGACTTGATGTGTCTTGCTTGCATTGCCACCTCATATTTTCCCACCATGTGATCGGAATTCTATAATTGATTGGGCGTCCGCCCACATCTACTACACATCTCTGGTTCCCGCCGGGACCTGACTCTAAGGAACTGTGCCACACTTGCCCACACCTGCCTCCGCCACATGCCGTGCTTACCTACTTTTGGGGAATGGTCTTTGTTCACACCTGCATATGTGGTTAGCCTTTGAAGTCATTGGCATCGTTGGAACACCCCCACAATTCTGTCTCTTCCTTTATGCCTCCAGATGCATCATCTACAAAGGGAAACACTTGCATGGGGGCGGGGACACACACAGGAGACTAAACAAAGCCTTTTGGAATTTTGGAATCACATTTTCAGGCTTGGAAAAGCCAGAGCTGTTTACTTGTGGTGAGAGGAATGGGGGGAATGCAGTTTGGACACAGGAGTAGGGAGGCCAATCCTCTCCACAAAGGTCCACTCCGATAATTCCTGTCTTCTTGCCATGAGCGTGCTGGCCAGTGTACAGCCTCCCTCACCAGAGAACACCTCACCTACAGGTGTGGGCGTTTCCAAGCCTCCAAAATTTACATACTGATGTCACATGACACTTGATGTGTCACCTCCGAGCAGTTAGCCAAATGGGCTCCCTCTTTGCATGTTCCCCTGCGTCGGTGTGGGTTTCCTCCTGCAGTCCAAACGGTTAGTGTCATATGGAGAGACCAGGTGTGTGTGTGTGTGTGTGTGTCACTGTCCATGGTGTTTCCACCTGTGTTGAGTGTTGGGGAAAGGCTCCAGCACCCCACACGACCCAGGAGGACGGGCTGTGTGGATGGTGACCCAGTGGGTGAGCGTGTGTTGTAAATGGGTCTGTATGTCGCACCAAAAGGGTTCTTCTGTTGACAAAGCGTGGAACCCTTTTTACACACTGTAGAGAACCGAATAAGCATACAGGTGCTTCCTGGAGTGTTTGTGGTTCTACGTAGAACCTTTGTTTTTCTAAAGAACAGTACTTAGAACGGAGGTGATGTAAAAATAAACCGCTGTGGGCACCGAAGCCCACATCCTCCAGCTGGTTCCCTTTTTCAGTCTAATTCCTTCTAGATGGTTCTTCTTGCTCTGTAGGGGTTCCTTCTTGGCGCTGACGCTCAGTGGTGCTTGGTTCCGTGTTTTCTATAAAACCATAGAAGGGGATTTCTGGGGGGAATAAAAACATTACTTGTTTTGAATATTGGCTCTTAAACACCCACGTCACAACTCGCCGCAGACTGTTACAGGGGCAGCACCATGCACAACCACGCGTACCTCGGTTCCTAGATGATGGAGCACATGAAGACCTAAAGGTTTCGAGACGCCGCTCACTCTCTACTCCGTATCTGGAAACCAAACGGCAGAGCTCGTCTCTGACATCACAAAAACACCTGTAAGGCCTTCTGTAGCCTAGCTCCGCCCAGTCATGCCGAAGGCATCAGGGTGTTTCAGCGATTGGCCATGTGTATATATACAGTGAGGAAAATCAGTATTTGAACACTCTGCGATTTTGCAGGTTCTACTGCTTAGAAATCATGGAGGGTCTGAAATGTTCATCTTAGGTACATGTCCACTGTGAGACAATCTAAAAAAAACCTGGAAATCACAATGTATGTGATTTCACAATGTGTGTTACTGCTGTAAATTAGTAATTGAACACCTGTGAAAATCAGTGTTAATATTTGGTCTTTGTTTGCAATTACAGAGGTCCTGTAGTTTTTCACCAGGTGTGCACACACTGCAGCAGGGATTTTGGCCCATTCCTCCACACAGATCTCCTCCAGATCAGCCAGGTTTCTGGAGTGTCGCTGAGAAACACGGAGTTTGAGCTCCCTCCAAAGATCTTCTATAGGGTTTAGGTCTGGAGACGGGCTAGGCCACTCCAGAACCTTGATCTGCTTCTTACGGAGCCACTCCTTGGTTATCCTGGCTGTGTGCTTTGGGTCATTGTCATGTTGGAAGACCCAGCCACGGCCCATCTTCAATGCTCTAACTGAGGGAAGGAGGTTGTTCCTCAAAATCTCCCACACGGCCCCGGTCCTCCTCTCCTTAATACAGTGCAGACAGGACGTCCCATGTGCAGAGAAACACCCCCACAGCATGATGCTCCACCCCCATGCTCCACAGTAGGGTGGTGTTTTTGGGATGGTGCTCATCATTCTTCGTCCTCCAAACACGGCGAGTGGAATTAAGACCACCTGACCACAGAGCTTTCTCCCATGACTCCTCTGGATCATCCAAATGGTCATGGGCGAGCTTAAGCCGGGCCTGGACGTGTGCTGGTTTAAGCAGGGGACCCTTCCGTGCCATGCAGGACTTTAAACTATGAGGTCTTAGTGTATTACCCACAGTAACCGTGGAAACAGTGGTGCCAGCTCTCTTCAGGTCATTGACCAGCTCCTCCCGTGTAGTTCTGGGCTGATTCCTCACCTTTCTTAGGATCACTGATACGCCACCAGGTGAGATCTTGCGTGGAGCCCCAGTCCGAGGGAGATTGACAGTCATGTTTAGCTCCTCCCATTTTCTAATAATTGCTCCAACAGTTGATCTTTTTTCACCAAGCTGCTTGGCAGTGGCCCCGTAGCCCTTTCCAGCCTTGTGGAGGTCAGCAGTTTAGTCTCTGGTGTCTTTGGACAGCTCTCTGGTCTTAGCCATGTTAGTAGGTGGAGTCTTACTGATTGAGTGGGGTGGACAGGTGTCTTTATGCAGCTAACGACCTCCAACAGGTGCTTCTAATTTAGAATAATAGGTGGAGTGGAGGTGGAGTTTTTAGAGGTGGACTAACAGGTCTTTGAGGGCCAGAATTTTTGCTGATTGGCAGGTCTCCAAATACTTATATGCAGCAGTAATACACAAATAAATAATTAAAAAATCATACATTGTGATTTCCAGGGTTTTTTTTTTTAGATTATGTCTCACAGTGGACATGCACCTAAGATGAAAAATTTCAGACCCTCCATGATTTCCAAGTGGGAGAACTTGCAAAGACGCAGGGTGTCCAAATACTGATTTTCCTCACTGTATAAACTGGACCTAAACGACTCCCAGACCGAGCCTCAGACGGGCCCTGCTCTCCGTGGTGCTGAGTATAAAGGCTCCTGCACACAGACCGGGCTTCATAAAGGCTGATAGAGCCGTCAGTGACTCAGCCACACACACAGACCCTCACACAGACCCTCACTGAACACGCACCCCAGTATCTGTAGGAAGCAGCTTTAGTCATCCACTGGGAGCACTTTTTCTCTCATCTCTCTCTCCCTTTCATCCCTGCAGAGTCAGCCCGGTGTATCCCATCAATCCTTCGTTCAGCTTAGCCCGGAGCTGCTGAGGAACCAGACACGTCCGGCTGTGGAAGTTCACCCCCCCACTACAAACATCGGAATCTGATCTCATTCCCAAAGCATCTCAGGAGAACAATTTATCTTCACAGGATAGTTCTCTCTCTCTCTCTCTCTCTCTCACTCTCTCTCTCTCTCTCTCTCTCTCTCTCTCTCTCTCTCTC
Source organism: Prochilodus magdalenae (assembly GCA_024036415.1). Taxonomy (NCBI): domain Eukaryota; kingdom Metazoa; phylum Chordata; class Actinopteri; order Characiformes; family Prochilodontidae; genus Prochilodus; species Prochilodus magdalenae. The sequence continues at coordinate 68,833 of JAMWET010000085.1, read as the reverse complement.
TCTCTCTCTCTCTCTGTGTGTGTATCTGTCCTCCTCAGTTCCCTGCCTCCTCCCCCTCGTCTCTCTCCATATCTCTCCATCCCTCTCCAGCTCCAGGATCATTACAGACTCTTCAGGCGACTAACTCTGTTCTCCTTATCTCCTGTTTGGCGCCCCGTGTTTTCAAACCCTCTGTCGCAGCCAATCAGAACAGGGCGCTCATTAGCATATGTCAGTCTTAAAGGGCCAGTAGTGGCCCAACTGTGACTTCTCAGCTATTCAGAGCAGGCTGGAAACGCGTCCTGCAGAAATACCTGGTGATGAAGGTCTTAAATGGATCATCTCGAGTTAGAAACACCAGAACTAAATCAGAACACGGACCAGCAAGGGTAAAGGTTCGGGTCTGGTCTGTTAACTCTACCGAGCCCACTGTAAAAACAATAAACAGTATTAATAAAAAACAGCCTAAATACGTCCCCAGAGCAGAAGAGTGGAGAGGAGAGGAGAGGAGAGGAGTGGAGTGGAGTGGAGTGGAGTGCAGTGCAGTGGAGAGCAGAGATGAGAGGAGGGGGAAGTCCAGAAATCTGCAGCAGAGACTGAAACCGAAAGCTAGCTTTCACAACCGAATGACTCTCTCTTCAGGCTCTTCGTCTCCCCACCTCGCCTAAAGAGCTCGAATCTGTAAGTATAATAAATATATTTCTTCGTTTTACTGTCTGCTGTTGTCCAGCGGCTCCTTTCGGTTTGCTAACCCGTGTTGGGGCTTCGTCTGTGGGGGTTGTTTTCGCTCTGGAGCTCGGCAGTGCTAACATAAGGAAGCAGTAAGTACCAAAACACCAGCGCAAAAAGAGACATAGACGCGGAACACCTGCTGATTTTAATCGATAAACATGTGAAAACACGCCGAGCTAATTTTCTACAGCCCTGCGAATCTCAAGTCGTTCGCTTTATATCGCAACTTGCCTTTCCACCTTAAATGTTGCGGCAGTTACATTCGGGCTCCTCAGGCGTCCAAATGTAACTGCCGTTCCATTTAAGGTGGAACGGGAAGTTACAAAGGGAAGCGATTTTAACCTCGTTTACAGCTTAATTTTGTTTAACCTCCTTATCAGACGTACTTTCCCCTTTTACTCCAAGTGTAGTCGATCAGCCACGAGTTTTTTTCCTTTCCTAACTTCGCTGCTTTAAATTTACCTCAGGAGCTAGCTACGATGCTAATGTTGCTAACTGATAATCTCCTCAGAGTAGTTTTAGGGCTACAAATAAATGAGGGAAGTTTATATATCATTTAATATTTTTTGTTTTGGCAAAATTAAACTCTCTTTTAACCTAAACAAATAATAACAAAATCAAATAAGAGAAAATAAGGAAATTAAATGTTCACACAATTGTTTTAACATGTTTATATTTTGGTTTACTAGCTAATATGTTAGCATGCTAATATTCTGATTTACCTACTAATATGTTAGCATGCTAATATTATGGTATGTTTTCCAAATCTTCAAGTAGCTAAAAGGCAAGGTTTGATTTTGATTTCTCAAAGATTTGCTTCCCTCATGTTCCCCAACCTGTTCCTGCTAATATTTATTTAGTTCAGTGTTCTGGATATTGGGGTGTGGTATCGAAGGGGACACGGGAAGACCATGATTAGTGCTCTTTTATTAGACACATATGTAGGCAGTTTAGCTAGTAGCAGGTCGCTACCTAGCCCCCTTGTTTAAACGTCACCAGTCCAGCCGGTCTACCAGATTGAGCTAGGTCCCTGGGGCGCGAGTCCTACCACGATAACAGCAGAGCTGGCTCCTCACTGGTTCAGATCCCCACTGGTGTTTCCTGACCATCTATCCATCTGATGTGAGTTCACCCGGTCACAGTAAGGATATCGCCAAGTCATCTGCCGTCCATGCTGCGCCTGACCCAAAGCCTTCATGACCTTGCAGTGCCACCACCCGCACTGGCTCTGCTTTCAAGACTTCCAGTGCCATCTTCTCCCTGGATCCTTGGAGCGCCACCCTCAGTTTCACTGTCCTCCCTGCCGGCCTCTGCCTCTCTGGCTGTTTACCTGGAAGTAGCGTCAGCATAGACCGACATAAATCCCTGTGAGTGATGGGAACCATAGATTGGGAAGAGGTGCTACAGTGCAGGGAATGTCTCGTTCCATGTGTGGAAAATGGCTCCAGAGCAGATGTTAATGATTGGCTAAAAGGAGGGACTGCATGTGGGCGTGGCCAAAGACCATAGTGTGAAGGAAGTAGCTGAATCTGCAGGTGTATGGAAACGTACGGTCATACGGGTCTACCAGCAGTGGATACAATCCCAGTCTACAGGGAATTCTCCTCGGAGCTGTGCCAGGGAAGGCCTCCACCACATCTGGACCAGCTGACCAGTTCTTTGATGTAAGAGTGTCTGAACGTTGATGTGGCTACATCCAGAACCTCGTCCAGTCCATGTCCAATCCAGTCCCAGCTGGTGTTGGTGCCCGGCGTGACGATCCACGGGGTACAAGGTTCATTCAAAGCAGTGTTTATGTTCAGGGTTTATTTATCAGAATGGAGAAATAAAGAACTTCCCTCCCCACATCTAACTTCTCTTATTTATTGTGCTGTGATCTTTTAATGATTTATGGATGAGAGGATCTTTCCACATCATTTTCATCAGATTACTGAGGAATAGTTGAGGAATTTAGCTGCCTGTCACAACGTGCGGATCACGCCCAAAGTTCACCAGCAATAAGAGAGCGGCAGTAAACGTGTAATGGGCAGTATTGACAGGGCTTCACACGAACACCATAAACCATAAACCATAAAACCTTCACATTTAACAGGACAGCTTATTACACCCTCCGATCTGGAACCCCCGATCTAGAACCTCAGAAAGGCTTCGGCAGGGTAAAAAAAATACCTTAAATACCTTAAAATCATAAAAGAGAATTATAGTATTGTACTTAGGTGGACTTAGCGCAGTAGGAATGGAAGTAAAACTAAAATAATTCTGAACTTTAATGAGGTCTGTATGAGAGGAGGTGGCTGGTCTTGTATGGCTATACAACCCTGTAGGTATCTTGGGGGTGTGGGAACCCTGATTATAGGTGTGGGGGAGATGGGGGCAGGTTGGCACACTTTCCATTCTCTGGCGTGTCTACAGTATGGAAACTTCACTCAAGCAGAAAATGAAATCTTTCCATGTGGGAAAATGTTATTTGGAAATGGGGCATGCCAGGCTAAATGTATAGTGCTTGTGCCAACTAGCCCCAACATGTCACTGGCACAGAGATATCAGAGTTGAACCAAACCGTGTGTGAGTGTGTGTGTGTGTGTTATCATGCCAGCCAAACTCCTAAATCAGTGTGTCGGCCGGCTCCACCCATACCAGGACAATGTTAGTGTTTATCCTGCTGGCGCTACGTGTCTCTGGCTTTCACAGCAGGTACCTAAATAAAGCCTGCTGCCGTCTACAACGTTCAGAATGAATAGACTGGAGTTAAACCCGTCTCTGTGACGCGCTCACTCAGACGATAATAAGGCTGCTTTGTGATTTAGAACTGAACCTCCTCAGGAGATTAATCATCTGTGCTGGATTCTGACCTTTGAGTGATTGAGCGTGTTGAGCAGTGAACCACACACCACGACTGTTTGCCGTACCACGTTGTAACGTTCAGTAACTAGTGTAGTGTCGATCCCAGCCGCCACAGGTGACTTAATGACCCTGTCTCATAGCAGCAAATCCCATCTTCTAGTCTGGAATTTACTGGAATGAATAACAGGATTGGAAAGACATTAAATGGGAATGGGCTGAAATCCAGTGTACACAGCTTTCCACCTATCCCAGAGACAACGAATCAGGAGAAACCATTGCTGACACCTTTAGCTTGGTGTTAGTGTAGAGCTTGGAGCCTGCAGGAAGCAAAACACTCAACACTCCCCTAAGACATTCAACACATCTCCTAAAACACTCAACACTTTACCTGAGACACCCAACACTCCTCCTAAGACACCAAGCACTTCTCCTAAAACACTCAACACTTTACCTGAGACACCCAACACTCCTCCTAAGACACTCAACACATCTCCTAAAACACTCAACGCTTTACCTGAGACACCCAACACTCCTCCTAAGACACCAAGCACTTCTCCTAAAACACTCAACACTTTACCTGAGACACCCAACACTCCTCCTAAGACACTCAACACATCTCCTAAAACACTCAACACTTTGCCTGAGACACTCAACACTCCTCCTAAGACCCTCAACATTCCTCTTAAAACACTTAGCACTCCTCCTAAGACCCTCAACACTCCTCTTAAAACACTCACCACTCCTCCTAAGGCACTCAACACTCCTCCCAAGGCACCCAACACTCCTTCTAGGACACCAAGCCCTTCTCCTAAAACATCCAACACTCCTCCTAAAACACCCAACACTTTACCTGAGACCCTCAACACTTCTTCTAAAACACTCAAGACTCCTCCGAAGACACTCAGCACTCCTCCGAAGACACTCAGCACTCCTCCTAAGGCACTCAATACTCTTCCTAAGACACCAAGCTCTTCTCCTAAAACACTCAACACTTTACCTGAGACACCCAACACTCCTCATAAGACCCTCAACACTCCTCCTAAAACACTCAACACTTTACCTGAGACACCCAACACTCCTCATAAGACCCTCAACACTCCTCCTAAAACACTCAACACTTCTACTCTCTCTAATAGACTCTCATCATAGTCCTCCATCTAGCAGGTTCTAACCCATTATAAACTCTGATCCTTTCTGTGTTCGTTTCTATCTGGAGTCGGCCTGAGGAGGGTGGGTTCCCCTTGAGTCTTGGTTCCATCTGGGTCCAACTCCCCAATGAGCAAGCAAAGGGTGATGGTGGCAAGGAAGATCTCCCTCAGAACAAGAGGAAGAACCCTCGAGAGGAACCAAGACTCTAAAGGGGAACCCGGGTGGACCCGAATAGTCTGGGTTTAATTACAGGATCGTCTGAGGTCTGTTTTTGCTAACGGCAGTGGAGGTTCTGTCTTCCTGTCGTCCTATCTGTGCACAGGCCCTGTTACGAGAGGTGGCTTATTCCCACATGCTGTTCCTGAAAAGACTGTGGGAAATATGTGGAATTTGGGAACCAGTGTTAAAGTTAAGGGAGGACAATAACGTAGCTGTGCTCTTGGCCTTCGGGCCTTTTGGATCTGTTTCAAGTTCCTCCTTCTCCTCTGAGTTTTCACTGCTGTTAGAGCATCATGTTTCCTCTTTCACAGACGCCCCCCACAAACTAAAGATGAAGAAACACACGACGGAACGGTCCAAACGTTTTAACATGACCCTTGCTGTGACATATAGGAGTGAAATGTACTTAACACGATCACCTAACAATGCGCCACCCTGTTAAACTCTACTGAGGCCCTTTGTACTGTCGATGGACTCGTTGAGTGGATATGTTGGCATGTGCCACGCTGAGGTTGTGTGAATGGAATCACCTTTGTTCTAATGCCAGTCTTTGTATTAGCTCTTTGTGTGACGTTGTGGTTGTCATAGAGACTGAAATACGAGGAAGTGCTATTGTTTGAGAACACCAAACGCACAACAATGTGGGGTCCGACGTTGCTCCTTCACCGCTATCTGATGCCAGCTGACGCTTACGGAGCGGCAAACAATGTGGAGATAATTAGAATATTATCAGGAAGCCGGATCCGTCATGTTAGGTGGAGATGGTTTTCCCCCAGCCATCAGCCCCAGTGAACAAACATCTACACCCCACCTGGTACCTGGTCTAGCAAGATCCAAGATTAGGCAGATGAAGCATACGGTCCTGTGATAATCCATCCCATTCAGCTTGAACATCCTCACACAGTTCCTGCAGATGGTGCGGTAGGGGTGGGGGTGGATGGACACCAGGCCTTCTGGACGTGTGACAACAAACCGTCCATCTTGGTGCTGACCACGGTGCCTCCACACACGGATTCGTTGGGCCACCAACTCCACCAAGACTAAAGCGGGACTCGTCACTGAAGATGACCCGCTGCCATTCTGAGTCACTCCATGACAGTCTGGTACGACTCCACTGCAGTCTTTGGTGACGGTGACGTGGTGTTAAGGACAGTCGTGGTAACGGTCTGTGTGCATGTAGTCCTGCGTGGTGCAGCCGTCTGCCGATGGTGCTGCACTAACAGGATGACTCATGGAGGACACCACTGCTCACTGGAGGTCTGTAATGGTGGATGTTGGGTCAGTCAGGTACAGGGATAAGACCCGTCCTTGGTTACCTCACATGTCATTTGCATGTCTCACAATGTCAAACCTACACACTAAGTTTCATTCCTGTGGGCTGACTCCTTCAGGGTGTTCTTTTGGTGATGAGTGTAAATGCAGTGTTGTAGGTAATGGGGGCTCTAATCTGTGGCAAAGCCGAGCTCCGTAGGTCAGTAGAGCGTGACCTGCCTATTCCAATGAACCCTGGACTGCATTATGCATTAAGATGGATCATGGAATCTCGCCGTTCTGTATTTGACTTGGGCCCACCCAGTTGTGATCCTGGTGTAATCCAGGTTTGATCTGTGGTGGTCTGTTAGCTCTGATTTTGATCTGGATTTGATCTGTCTTTGATCTTTTTTGGTCTGTTAGCACTGTGTTTGATCTGTGGTGGTCTGTTAGCTCTGATTTTGATCTGGATTTGATCTGTCTTTGATCTGTTTTGGTCTCTTAGCACTGGGTTTGATCTGTGGTGGTCTGTTAGCTCTGGTTTTGGTGCTGAGTTTACTTGCCTGCTCTCACGATAAATCTGGCTTTGCTTTTAGCTCTGCTCGCCTCGAGTGACGCCTGTCGAACATTACAGTGATGATTCGTGAGATGAAGAGCTGGTACCTGAAATAAGCACCTTTAATACCCAATGGAATAAGAAACATTCATATAATATGTAAACAGATGAAGTAAAATTTAGTCTCACAGCAATGTAAAATATTAGATACACTGGAGTCCACTGCTTAGATATCACGTTTGGCCCTGGTTTTAATGGGCTTGAGCCAAATGGGAGGCATCCAGGATCAGTAAAACTGTTCCACAGGAAGTAGCTGGGAATAGCTACTGACACAAACATGGTTCCCTCCCTATGACAGCGTTACTCCTTCATCGTTTAAGTTTGCATAACTGACGTTAAGATAACAGAGGTGATTTGTGAGCTGGGACACTGGGGTGCCCTGTTGGAGCTGGTGTTCATGGACTCATGTCACAAAACCCAAAACACCACATGTGCAGAGTGCTTGTCCGCTGGTCTGTTTGAATATGATATCTGATATGACTCTTTATTACTCTGAAGGTTACTCCGCAACGAGTCTGGAATGATCTGTTCTCAACTTGTCTTTCAGGGAATCATGGCTGCAGCTGTTCTCCTGTTTCTCACTGTGACATCTGTATGTCTCGGAGTCCTGTCTGCATGTAAGTTGGCTGGGAAAACAGCCACAGCTCTTTGCTCCAGATTATTTATGCTGATTACTGAGCAGTGTTTGCCTTACCCAAAGCTGCTGGAACCGCAGTCTTTAAAAACACAGATCTGAAACAGTGTTTGTGACTGGACTGTTATGATAACAAGGTCAAGGATGCGATTGAGTGGAAGGACTTGATGATGTTAAGCACTATTCAGTACACGAGGGCTCATTTGTTTTTGGAAGTTTCTCAGTGCAGTTCTGATTAACAGGCTTTCTTCTTTCTTCCCATTCAGCAACACTGATCAATGTGGACTGCCGGCCTGCAGCTGGAGTTGCTGGGCAGCCTACAAAGATCTCCTGCTCTTTTAAAAAGAACTTTGGAGGAGATCACAGCATTATTATCTCTGCAGTGACAGTAATGAAGAAAGGAGAGAGAGATCCAGTGTTCCAAATGAATGGTGAAGTGCAAGAAGGAGCTCGATTTAATCTTCCTTCTACAGAGGATCCATCTTTACAGATCACAAACACTGCTGTCTCTGATGAAGGCCAGTATGATTACATGGTTGTGACCAATCGTGGCATTATACCAGACGGAACATTCCAGATCACTGTCACAGGTGAGAGGTGGCCTTGTCAGAACTGCACACTGTATTGTTAGGTAATCTGTATTGTAATATTGTCTTTGGTAACACAGAGGGGTGCACTACACATGTAGTAAAGCTCAAGGGTTTTCATTGTGCCTTAAACCGGAGATTCAACTTCCATTTACTCTCATTCTGCTGACACATGACTCAGATTCAAGACAGCACCCAGACTCCCACCTCAGAGATTGAACTCAGACTCGCATCTCAGAGACTTGACTCATAGTTGCACCTCAGGGAGTTGACTCAGACTCTCAGTTCAGAGGCACAACTCAGAGACTTGACTCAGAGTCGCAGCTCAGGGACTCGACTTAGACTCGCACTTCAGAGGCTTGACTCAGACTCTCACCTCAGCTACTCATCTTGGATTCACATTTGAGTCTCAACTCAAAGAGTCGATTAAGACATGCTTCTTAGACTCAACTCTGACTCGTATCGCAAAGGTTCGACTCAGACTCGCACCTCAGGGACTAAAACCAGACTCTAACCTCAGAGACTGAACTCAGACTCTCATCACAGAGACCTGACTCAGAGTCGCACCTCAGGGACTCGACTCAGACTATGCTATTTCTGCTGTGGGCAGTCATTAATGTCAGATATCAATACAAATATATTTTTTTATTCTTCAGGCTTCAACTGTATTTATGAAGAGTCAAGCAGATCACAGTTGCAGTACTGAGTGTTATAATCTAGATATGAAATTCTCTGTTTTAGCCAAATACGGCACACCAACCATAAACTCACGGCCAGAAAAGCTAGAGGAAGGCGCCTCTGCTGAGTTTCACTGCACTGCTAGCGGCGGCTATCCAGCAGGAGCCATTCACTGGTTTGACAGTACCGGCACCAACTGGACAAAGAGCGCTACACTGGACATCACAGAGGGAGAAGACAAACTGTTGAAACTGTCCAGCACGCTGTCCTTCACCAGCATCGACTCAAACTGGGGGAAGTTCAAGTGTGTCGTTCTCAACAGCAAATTTAGCAAAGAAGGAGAGATCATGTCTACAGCCAATGTAACAGGTAATTATTCGTCCCTCTCGTCCTGAGGAGGAAATATAGCATCAGGTTTCCCGTGTCTGTATTGAGGCTCGCAAACAAGTTGGAATGGAGTAGCAGCAAAATAACATGTTCACATTTAAGACTATGGAAAACGGTGCTTTTGACGGCTTGGGTCATATCGCCCATATGTAGTGTATTACAGTCTGTCAGAGTGAGCATGTGGGTCGTATCGCCCCCTACACTTCCTGTAGTGTATTACAGTCTGTCAGAATGACCGCGTAGGTCGTATCGCCCCCTACGCTTCCTGTAGTGTATTACAGTCTGTCAGAATGAGCCTGTGGGTCGTATCGCCCCCTACGCTTCCTGTAGTGTATTACAGTCTGTCAGAATGAGCATATGGGTCGTATCGCCCCCTACGCTTCCTGTAGTGTATTACAGTCTGTCAGAATGAGCGTGTGGGTCGTATCGCCCCCTACACTTCCTGTAGTGCATTACAGTCTGTCAGAATGACATGAATGAATGTGAATCAGTGATCGGATTTTGTTCACCATAAATGAAGGAAGATCATATCTGTTAGATCAGAGCTGTTAAGACGCTGGTTCTTTCACAACACCACCTGTTTAGATCTCTTAGATCTTTTGCTGTTCATAGAGGTGATTGTGTAATTATCCAATGAGGTGACGGTGCCAGGAGCTCAGATTACGATCTGATAAGAAAACAGGAAAATCAGGAAATCGGTAGGTTGATATGTAAATCAGAGGTTTATGCAGATCCTGAGTCGTTTAAACCAGTTTTATATACGTGTGTAATATGATATATATATTTATTTATTTATTTATTTATTTATTATTCCTGGTTTGTTCCTTTCAGGTGGCAAATCAAGCTCAAACATGTTTTCGGACGAAACCAGTCCCTTGAAATTGGACACAAAAGTTGTAGCTCCAGTGGTAGTCATCGGATCTCTCATTGTGGGACTCCTGCTGGTGCTCTTGGTGTGCAGAAAACGTAGCAAGCGTAAGTATCATTCGGGAAAGAGAGACCTGGGTGTCTACAATCCAAATCCAAACTGTGTATCTAGGTAATACTTCTTCCCAACAACCAAATGATCTGCTTATATTCAGAGGTAAAACCAGCCTAAGGACTAGAGCTGTGAGTGAAGTCATAAAGTCACAAAATATATCATTTAATGCTCTTATATTATCTTATTCATAATCTATATATAATCTCTATATATATATATATATATATATATATATATATATATATATATATATATATATATATAGTCTTATTAATAACTGTGGTTGACATTGTTTCCCTGACACGTAGACCCCCCACGGGGGAGGCATAAACATGTAGCAGCCACTAAACTCAGTATTACAGCTGCTCTGTGTGGGGGAGCCTGGTCTCGGCCACAGACACCTTGCCTCCACACTGACGGAGACTCTGACATTTCCAGTGTGATAACCAGGCCACGCTGTCAGGAGTCTGCTGGTTGCATTATGACTGAACGTCTGCGCAGGTTTTGCACCGGACTGACGTGAATCATCGAAGCTGTGCTAATTACAGGCTAATGAACAACAGGCTCAGCCACACCCGCTCCACCCACTGCTCTGGTCCTGAGTGGCTGTTTATGTGTGACTCCATCTCCTTTTGCCGGCCAGGTCAAATAGCAGGCTAGTGATTGGTGGTTTTGTGTGTCTGAGAGAATCTGGAGAATCTGACCTCGTTTAGACTGATTAATCGTCTGTGCTGTTACTGAGCTAACTTCATGGTTCCCACAGGTCCTGGAATTTCTCTTCTCTCTGTCATATCTGTTTCCAGAAAGTCAGGGGATTATGGATCATTGCTGAGCTGTTATTAGGGGTGTGATTTGGCGAGAACCCGGCAATACGATACACATCACGACATCGATTCAGTTTACCGCGATTCTTTAAAATCTAATTTCAGCAAAACGCACCGGTATATGCACAAGTGTGCTAATGCTTACGTTAGCGGTGTGCCCTTACGCAGTGTGCCCTCTAATGGCTGAAGATAGATTACAACACTGCCATCTAGCAGTCGGGGGTGTAAACACAACACCAACATGGACCACTATCCTTTACCATCAACTATTAAGTAATAATCAATTCTGTGCTTTTGGGAATCCATATAGAATCACAAAACATAATATTGCCATACTTGAGTGTTCCGATATTTTCTGACACCCCTCCGAGTCCCGGAATATTAGGGAATTCTATTCATCTTTATATTTTCATGTGGTAGTTTGTGAGTGGTTGTTAATGCATCCATTCACGCCTCCCCCGTCTGCCAACACCAGTCAGTCACTTCAGTCAAGATGTGCCGTCTCCCCAATCACGCCAGGAGAAACGCTGGTTTATGCTTGCTCAGCATAAAGGCAGCCTCTGTTTCCCTTCAGGAAATCGTCATGGAAAATGGACAGTCACACACACACACACCAGAGCAGCCAGTCGCTGAAATGCGCCGAGAGTCACTATAAAGCTGCAGGACTGGAAAGTGCCCTACTTTCACTCTGAGCTGGTTTCCTGTGGCCAGAGCCAGTTTGTTATTCAGCAGGGCTTTGAGCCAACACCGAGTTGGGCATGACTCATAATGCAGTGGTGCTGTTGGGTCGCGCGTTCTTGTGAGTGGTGTTTTCAGTGCCCCTGTAAGGCCACGTAATTCGCTGAACATTCAGAGTCATTTCAGTGCTGCATTCCAGATATTGTTTTTAGTCTCAGAAAAAGAGAAAGTGTTTCTCTGTGCTGGCAGACCAAACACCTGGCCCCGAGCCAGACAGGAACTGGCTTGTTTATCCAGTCGCTCAGTACTACCTGTACTACCTCAGAGTACAGCAGCTCCAACCACTGCTTAAACTGAACAGAGGATTGGTTAGTTATGGGTTAGTTATCCAGCCATCACACTGCTATTCTCTCCTGAGAGTCGAACATCCTGTAACGCTGTTGCGTAGTTGTGATTGTGAAATGTGACTGCTAAACAGGCCCTTCTGTTTCCTCAGCCAACAAATGGACAGCCAAAAGAAAAGGCTTCCTTTCTCACAGCACTTTTCCCCTGGACCGGTCCTTCAGGGAAAAGTGTGAAAAGTGCTGTGAGACAGGAAGTCTTTTCTTTTGGCTGCACTTCCATACAGGACAGTCATCTTCGGAATATCTCTTTCGCCTCTCCCGAGTATGTTTATGGGATATGTAAAACAGTGAGGGAGACTGGCATCATAAACATCCAAACTGAATCCAAACGAACCTCAGCAGACAGCAAACCTTAGACTCAGACCCGACTGGCTGCTTTACTGCCTCTGAATAGCCTGCTGTATATTTAGGATTTCAGCCGATACCATCACATATGGAAGGAATATGAAAATATTTCTGTCTTCTGTAAAGCTGTAATATGTGATAAAATGTAGAATCAAAGCAAATATGATCAGAAGATGATCATAAAAGGATATTTGTTTGTTTTCCAGGCTATCATGACATCGTGCAGGCGACTGGTGCAAATGCCGAAATGGAAAAAGGTACTTTTATGTTTACGTTACACAGAGATCAGTCCTACTGAGTAACCCTGTCAGCTTCGAGCAGCTCTAACATGCCTTGTGTGAACAAGTCCTGACGCGCACAGTCTGATAACAATCTCATGTTACTAAACCATCAAAACAAGGTCTGTTTGTGTCTTCACTGTCTCCTTTAAGGGCTTTTAACAGTAGCCACACATTCATACTGGATTATAATCCCTCCACAGTTATTACCGTCAGACTGTAAACACTACACACGCTGCAGATTCACACTGGATTATAATCCCTCCACAGTTATTACCGTCAGACCGTAAACGCTACACAGGCTGCAGATTCACACTGGATTATAATCCCTCCACAGTTATTACCGTCAGACCGTAAACACTACACACGCTGCAGATTCACACTGGATTATAATCCCTCCACAGTTATTACCGTCAGACCGTAAACACTACACACGCTGCAGATTCATACTGGATTATAATCCCTCCACAGTTATTACCGTCAGACCGTAAACACTACACACGCTGCAGATTCATACTGGATTATAATCCTCCACAGTTATTACCGTCAGACTGTAAACACTACACACGCTGCAGATTCATACCGGATTATGTCTAATGCCGTTTGAACGTTGTATTTTTCAGGACTGAATGTGAAGCAGAACGAAGAAGCTACAGAAATGAAAACAATCAGTTGCCAGACGACGCTAATCCAAGAGAAGATCTGTGATCAGGTTTAAGCCGCTGATCGTTTCTGTTCTGCTTCTGAGACCGAGCTTCTTCTTTTTCTTAATATGTCACTTCCTCAAACAATGGACCTTTGACCTTTGCGGACTGGAGTGTGATGTGTGGGCGGGTTCGTCATCCTGCGGTTCGTCATGATGTTAGTAGAAAAGCTCTTTTAATCAAAATGGAAGATGAGTTATGAGTTGTACAGCGTGAGAGCGAACTCGGAGGGACTTGAGTGAAAGGACTGTGCATGTATGAGGTGAAGTCAGAGGAGATGTTAACTAGCAGACCGTCGGTCGGCGCCGTGAAGGTGAATAGACTTTACCTGGAAGGTTGGAGCGATGATCTGGTGTGGGAATTTATTCATATGCAAAAATAATAATTGTGTTTTTTATCTGCCTCACAAACAAAACATCCCGTCACGTGTAAAACGTGATCCTGCGGAAGTATGTGGGGAAAAACACATGATCAGGCTGAATTATGATTATGTAATCACTTTAAACTGTTTGATCAGCTTTTTTCATGATTGATCTGATTTTTGATCTTATTTTCAGACCGTGGTGTCTCCTGATCAGAGGTGTAAGTTCAGACAGCACGTGACTGTTTTGTAAGGTACTGAGGTGAGAGCGTCGTAGGTCATATCAGATAATCAGTGAACAGTAAGCACCACTCTGGATCACCATTATATCACCCTGGTGTGAACGGGTAGACTTCAGTGACCTCAGTCTCACTACGCCTCTCAGAGAGGCGACCAGATCCAGCACAGGAATGTGCTAGCTGGTTATCAGACCTACCAGCTTTCCCCTGCGGACTGGGCTCTCGCTCAGTAACTAACATAGGAACTCTCGTCTGTTCGTTCTGATACACAGTCGTTCAGGTTATGAGTGTGGCCATGAACGTTGTTTTCCTAGATGGCCTTAAAGTCTGTGGATCACATTTTCCCCTGGATGCTGCACAGACCAGGACTAGACTAGTCTTAAAGTCCACCTGGAGTCTACCTTGTTTAATCATGCATATAAACTGGAGCTACATCCTAACTGATGTTGGACGAGAAGGCCTGGCTCTCAGCCTCCGCTCTAATCCATCCCAAAGGTGTTCTACCGGGTGGAGGCCAGGACCCGGTGGAGGCCAGTTCCTCCACACCAGACTCGCTCATCCATGTCTTTATGGAGCTCGCTCTGTGCACTGGTGTGCAGTCATGCTCAAACAGGAAGTGGCAGCTCCCAAACTGTCCCCATGAAATTGTAATTCACTGAGCTCCTGAGAGCGGCCCGTTCTTTTAGAGGGGTGAGTGAATACTTTTGGCAATATAGTGTGTATATACTATAGAGCAGCACGGATGCTAACATGCTAGCCTGCTAAGCTGCGTTTCACCTGATCAAATACACACCGAAATCACAATTCCATATATGAATGACTCCAGGATCAGAAATATATACGCCATAATACTGTAGTGCTTCCGTGCTGCACAAAATCTGGATACTTTTGTATTTATCTTTTCACCAACTTTCCGACTAAACAGATTCCTGACTCGCGTTTTTCACTGTCCAGTCAAATCTAAATATATCCCGCCCACAGTTACGTCCTCATACATTAATGAAGAGAAAAATGCTTTCAGAATTCCGATTCATGCTAGAAAGCCGTTGGAAATGGGGAAATGTCCAGTAGGATCACTGTGTGCTTTGCTCCGCTGATTAGCTCCGACTCTGCTGTGCTCTGTGTGTCTTATACCACTGTATGTTAGTATATGGGTGCCCTATATGGAATTTATTGACCTTATTGGAACGTTAAGACGGATTTAGTCCGGACTTGTGAGGAAGCATTGAGGTACATAGCATTCTACATACCTAGCCATCACGGCTGTGACGGGTCATGCATCAGGAACTGGACCTCGCATTAGTGCACTTTATTAAATCTGTCCCAGTAAAAATTCTTCAGGTATTCCTGAAATATGGAGCAAAGAGGAAAATACAGATCAACCAGGAAACTAGGTTAGTAGGAGCACTGGAGGCTAGTAATGGAGCCCATGTACACAAAGGCTGGTTAGTCGTATGCTAACCATCCCATGCTAATGAACAGTACACTGAGGTATCCTAATGACAGTACTTGTGTAGGTGTGCGTCCCTGTACTCGTGATTCCGGGACTGAACGTGTGATATTCCATGTACTAACTATGTACTATGTAACTATGTCTCCTGCTGCAAGTGCCAAACCAAAACCCTGGGAGAGAGGATCTGGGTATGGTGGTGTCCCACCAAGCTCAGACTGTCGAAGTAACCTTGTGTAGATACGGACATGCATAGCATCTGTACGGAGGGGGCCGTCCGGGTGAGGCTGGACGGCCCTGTTTGTTTTGTCCTGTGTAATAATGCACTCTGTGTCTCTGTGAATCTGTACATGAACTTTCTGGTAATAAAAGCTTTTTACTAGACTGAAGTCATGGTTCTGATGATTGTTCTCCACTTGCCTTTCCACCAGGTCAGTCCGAGTGCAGGGCGGAGAACAGTGGGGAGGGGCCATTCGGCTCCATTGTGTTAGACGTGCTCACTGTGTGAGAGGTCATGCCAGGGTAGTCATAATGAAACCGAAAGCTTCGGCCGTGATCAGCGCGTGCTTCCCCCACCTGCGCGTTGCCACCGCACTGTTGTCCAGTGAAAGCGACTAATCCTGCTTAGTATGTAGTCAGCCCACCAGCCTGGTTCTACGTTCTAGATGTTCTCCTTGTTTTAAAGGCTCTATAGAAGACATTTAACCCGAACTCTACTGAACGTATTTCTCTGATATCTGACAAGGTAAGTGACTGTGTTTGGTGTGAAACAAGCCCAGATGTGGTTCTACACTGTACCCTGTGATAGTGGGGGGATAAGCTCTGCTCTGATTGGCTGGTTTACAGAGAGATACTGTCACCATGATCACACAGAAGCACCATAGACCTCTGTGTAAATAAGCTCCATCCTTGTATTTAGTTAGCCATGCTAGTTAGCTTGGAGCTAATGCTAAGAGCTAACGTTCCCTGTGCTAGCTACTGGTATTCGGCATTGGCTCTTTTTCCCATCCTCTTTCAGAAATGCAGGATTTGTATTCGAAGGGGGAACAACAGTGGGTCACAGTATGTGGGTTCAAGGTACTGAACTCTCCTCATTAACACCATCACAGTGTGTGGTACCTGTAAGAACTGTTATGTAATGAAACAGTCGTGTGACGCAGGCTACGGTAAATCAAACATGGCATTGGCACAGTTTCACCTCTGATAAGGAGACCGGTATTACGGCGCCCCTGAGTGAGGTGAGTTTGGTTATGGCGAGGCTGATTAGCTCTATCAGGTGCACCTAGACTTTGATGTCTTTTATGGCACATGTGGAGCGTTAAGAGTCTCGTCAGGTTAGGATTACAGGAGATTATGACAGATCCTCTCACACGCTCCTTCATCAGGGACTCTCATCTAGGATCCGGCGTTTCACCACCTCTGTAATGAAGCGTTCAGAGAGGGTTTGGTGTGAGGTGTGTACAGAGTGAGGGAGAGAGGGTTTGGTGTGAGGTGTGTACAGAGTGAGGGAGAGAGGGTTTGGTGTGAGGTGTGTACAGAGTGAGGGAGAGAGGGTTTGGTGTGAGGTGTGTACAGAGTGAGGGAGAGAGGGTTTGGTGTGAGGTGTGTACAGAGTGAGGGAGAGAGGGTTTGGTGGTTGGTTATGTGTGAGGTCGAGAGGGTTTGGTGTGAGGTGTGTACAGAGTGAGGGAGAGAGGGTTTGGTGTGAGGTGTGTACAGTGTGAGGGAGAGAGGGTTTGGTGTGAGGTGTGTACAGAGTGAGGGAGAGAGGGTTTGGTGTGAGGTGTGTACAGAGTGAGGGAGAGAAGGTATGGTGTGAGGTGTGTACAGAGTGAGTGAGAGAGGGTTTGGTGTGAGGTGTAGAGTGAGGGAGAGAAGGTATGGTGTGAGGTGTGTACAGAGTGAGTGAGAGTGGGTTTGGTGTGAGGTGTAGAGTGAGGGAGAGAGGGTTTGGTATGAGCTGTGTACAGAGTGAGAGCGGGTTTGGTGTGAGGTGTGTACAGAGTGAGGGAGAGCGGGTTTGGTGTGAGGTGTGTACAGAGTGAGGGAGAGAGGGTTTGGTATGAAGTGTGTGTGAGTGAGTGAGGTTTGGTGTGAGAGTGTACAGAGTGAGGGAGAGTGGGTTTGGTGTGAGGTGTGTAGAGTGAGGGAGAGAGGGTTTTGGTATGAGGAGGGTGTGTACAGAGTGAGAGCGGGTTTGGGTGTAGGTTTGTACAGAGTGAGGTAGAGCGGGTTTGGTGTGAGGTGTGTACAGAGTGAGTGAGAGAGGGTTTGGTGTGAGGTGTGTACAGAGTGAGGGAGAGAGGGTTTTGTGTGTGAGGTGTGTACAGAGTGAGGGAGAGAGGGTTTGTGGGTGTGAGGTGTGTACAGAGTGAGGGAGAGAGGGTTTGGTGTGTGAGGTGTGTACAGAGTGAGGGAGAGAGGGTTTGGTGTGAGGTGTGTACAGAGTGAGGGAGAGAGGGTTTGGTGTGAGGTGTGTACAGAGTGAGCGAGTGCGGGTTTGGTGTGAGGTGTGTACAGAGTGAATGAGAGAGGGTTTGGTGTGAGGTGTGTACAGAGTGAGGGAGAGAGGGTTTGGTGTGAGTGAGGTGTGTACAGAGTGAGGGAGAGAGGGTTTGGTGTGAGGTGTGTACAGAGTGAGGGAGAGAGGAGGGTTTGGTGTGAGGTGTGTACAGAGTGAGTGAGGGAGGGTTTGGGTGTGAGGTGTGTACAGAGTGAAGAGAGAGAGGGTTTGGTGTGAGGTGTGTGAGTACAGAGTGAGTGAGAGAGGGGTTTGGTGTGAGGTGTGTACAGAGTGAGTGAGAGCGGGTTTGGTGTGAGGTGTGTCCAGAGTGTGTGAGAGCAGGTTTGGTGTGAGGTGTGTACAGAGTGAGGGAGAGAGGGTTTGGTGTGAGGTGTGTACAGAGTGAGGGAGAGAGGGTTTGGTAGTGTGAGGTGTGTACAGAGTGAGTGAGAGAGGGTTTGGTGTGAGGTGTGGTACAGTACAGAGTGAGGGAGAGAGGGGTTTGGTGTGAGGTGGGTACAGAGTGAGGGAGAGAGGGTTTGGTTGTGAGGTGTTTAGAGGTGTGGTAGGTGAGAGGGAGAGAGGGTTTGGTGTGAGGTGTGTACAGAGTGAGTGAGAGTACAGCGGGTTTTTGGTGTGATGAGGTGTGTACAGAGTGAGAGGGAGAGAGGGGTTATGTGTGTGAGGTGTGTACAGAGTGAGGGAGAGAGGGTTTGGTGTGAGGTGGGTACAGAGTGAGGGAGAGAGGGTTTGGTGTGAGGTGTGTACAGAGTGAGTGAGGTACAGCGGGTTTGGTGTGAGGTGTGTACAGAGTGAGTGAGAGCAGGTTTGGTGTGAGGTGTGTACAGAGTGAGTGAGAGCGGGTTTGCCTCAGGCTGGTAGAAATATCAGAGGTGCTGTTTGTTTTGTGTTCTAGCGGACATTCCTGGTGCTCAGTGTTTGAGTGGAGGTGTGGGAAGCTGTCCTGAACATTGTATCAGTTAGGTTTAGCTTGGAGGACCTTTCTGACCATCAGGAAATGGAAGCTTTTCTGAGAATGGAAGATAACCAGGTGGCCTGGCTGCTCTGATGTTGTGGTTCTACAGGTTTAATTTTCCCACAAGCAGGTATTTCACCTTGACAGGCCTTAACAAGCGTGGAGCATTCCTGGTGTGAGGTCACCACTGCATGATCCCACATTCCTGACCTCCCGGTGTCCCCTGTTTTCCAGATATGGAAGTTTTGGGATTTTTCCTGGATGATAGATTAACTCCAAAGTGTCAGTTTGGGAACAATGATGAGAGGGTTTGGTCCTCTGAGCTATGCGCTCTGAGGAAACACCAAAGGGCCTTTAAAAGCATGGTGTCTGATTTCAGAATCAGAATCAGAATCAGAAATACTTTATTAATCCCAGGGGGAAGTTGCAGTTTTTACAGTAGCAACCATTTAGAATAAACAATAATAATTTACAACAAGAGAGAAATTTTCAATATGTACACTTATATAAAGTCTTATAATACAATAAAGATAAAATAAAAGTAAAGTAAAAGTAAAGTGGCTGTGGCTATAGTCAAGTCACTGCAAGTCAAAGTGAGTCACAGCAAATCACAGCGAGTCACCCGTAAGTCAAAGCGAGTCACAGCGAGTCACCCGTAAGTCAAAGCGAGTCACAGTGAATCACAGCAAGTCAAAGCGAGTCACAGTAAGTAACAGTGATTCATAGTGAGTCACAGCAAATTACTGCGGGTAACAGCGAGTCACAGCCAATCACTTGTGAGTCACAGCAAATCACAGCGAGTCACAAAGAATCAGCTGGAGTCACAGCAAGTCACACAAATTGAAACCCGTTCACAGCGAGTCACAGCAGACAAAGATACGCACGTCTGGTTTTAAAACTACCACATGTGTATGACCACGCCAGCTCTCAAACCTTTACCCTGAGCTGCTCTGGTTCCTGATGTACAGGTGAGATCAAACAGGCTGCCTGATCAAACAGACTCAGCTCATTGTTGGAGTGACGTGTGGGGTCTGTCCTGGACTGCAGGGATCTGCTTTGGGAACCTGTCTGTCTGACCATCAGGAAAAGGAAGCGTTTCCGAGAACTGCAGATTACCAAGCCTGGCGTGTTCAGTGTGTGAGGTGGAGTCACAGCTGCTGGTGTTGTGGTTCTACCTGATCTTACTGAAGGCTTAATGAAAGGGTTACAGGTATTTCACCACCACGGGGCTTAACT
Source organism: Prochilodus magdalenae (assembly GCA_024036415.1). NCBI lineage: Eukaryota > Metazoa > Chordata > Actinopteri > Characiformes > Prochilodontidae > Prochilodus > Prochilodus magdalenae. Next base: position 48,777 of record JAMWET010000085.1, on the reverse strand, counting down.
CGCATTCCACACAGACTTACTGCCCCGCTCATGGGCTGCCCCTCCGCTCCTCAAAGGTGTGGGTGGGAACAAGGATGGGCACAGGGCAGTATGAGGAGCGTGTTGGTGTGAGGACACTACCGAACGTTCGGTACTGAGCGATGCATTCGGTGCAGCTCCGACAAACATCTGGACGGAGGTAGTAAACAACCATCTAGAGGAATCCAATTAGTGCCTGTTGCCTCACAGAGACCTGGAGTTCCCCCATTATCTGATTGTCAACCGTATGTAAACGAGGATTGGGTGTATCGCCATGGCGCCATGGTGTTTACTTTCAAGATTCAGTTCTAATGTGAAAGAGTTTATATCATTCGTTTATGCGTTCAGTAGACTCGACGTGCATCTCTCTACAAACAAAACGCAGCTGCAGATGATGCAGAGCAGGAACTAGCTTAACCTCAGTGAGCTAATTAACACATCACTGAGAGAGAGAGAGAGAGAGAGAGAGAGAGAGAGAGAGAGAGAGAGAGAGAGAGAGAACTTCACATTTCTAAAACTTAATTATTACACTCATCTTCAGCAGGACAGCTGAAGGAGGTGTGGGAGTGCAGGTGTGTGTGGAAGGAAGATAAAGGTGACCAGGATCAATAACTGATGATAAATTTAGACTGATATGATCAATATTTATTGAGCTACACATACAGAAGTAGTGGGGTGCCACGTTTGGTAACTTAACACGCCAGACGTCTCGGTATGGAGCTGTAGAGGTTCCTGATGGAGTCCTGTGATAATCCATCCCATGCAGCTTGAACATCCTCACACAGTTCCTGCAGATGGTGCGGTAGGGGTGGAGGTGGAGGGACACCAGGTCTTCTGGACGTGTGACTACAGACCGTTCATCTGGGTGCTGACCACGGTGCCTCCACACACGGATTCGTTGGGCGTCTCCACCAAGACTAAAGCGGGACTCGTCACTGAAGATGACCCGCTGCCATTCTGAGTCCCTCCATGACAGTCTGGTACGACACCACTGCAGTGTTTGGTGACGGTGACGTGGTGTTAAGGACAGTCGTGGTAACGGTCTGTGTGCATGTAGTCCTGCGTGGTGCAGCTGTCTGACGATGGTGCTGCACTAACAGGAGGACTGATGGAGGACACCACTGCTCGCTGGAGGTCTGTAGTGGTGGTGTTGGGTCAGTCAGGTACAGAGATAAGACCCAGCCTGATTACCTCACATGTGCGGTCGAGTGTGGAACCTGAATCACTAGGATGTCTCACCTCCACACCCTGTTCCACTCCTGTGGGATGACTCCTGCTGGGTGTAGGTGTCTGGTCAGCACTTCTGCTGGTGGTCAGTGTATCAGTGTGGCCCGTCGCTGCTGTAACTCCCCCAGTGAGGCCAAAAGCCCCGGTGAGGTGAACGTAGGCGCGCGTGTCCGCTTCGGGTGACGTCATCGACGCGCAGAGCAGCAGAGGCAGGAGCAGAGGTAGCCGCAGCGCTCGAGTGAAAGTGAAAGCTGCGCGTGCCTCTCCGACACTCTCCGGGACTTTCTGGCGTTGCGCGCAGAGGACCAGCTCCGGTGTGTGTAAGTACGCGCTCCCTTAAATCCGCTTTAACGCGCCTTTTCCCGGGGCTGTTCGCGCGCGTGCTCGGGGTCGGGGTCGGCGTTGCATGAGCACCGCGGTGTCAAAGTAAAAGTCTATGTTTTTAGCTCCTCTCCTCCTGCGTCTCCTCCTGCGTCTCCTCCTGCTTCTCCTCCTGCGTCTCCTCCTGCTTCTCCTCCTGCGTCTCCTCCTGCGTCTCCTCCTGCGTCTCCTCCTGCGTCTCCTCCTGCTCTCTCACCGTGCGCTCCGGTACACAGCCTGAGAGAGTAGCTGCAGGTACGGACGCTGCACAGCAGGGGAACACACAGGGGCTGCGGAGGCACTGACCCCCAGCACTGCAGGCTGGAGCCTCCTCTGTCTGAGCTGAGTGGACCAGGTGAGAGGTCGGAGCCAGGGCAGGTGGACCTTCATACCTGCGGACATGAGGAGCAGCTGGTGGACAGGGTGGTGTTCAGGCTGCTCCTGTTTGTTTGTGTGTTAGCTGATGGTGTTAGTTGGAGCTCACAGGAGATTATAATAAGAGTGCAGGTGAGTGCAGACAGTGTGGGGATGCTAGCCGGTACCCTGAGCAGGGGGGATGTAGATATTGCATGTCCGTGTTGTTAAGGCTCCTTGGTGTCATGTGACTTAAAGCCCAGATGTAATGATTAACCACATTAACTCAGGCTGGTTTAAAGTGCAACGAGAGCGCGGCTCCTTGGTGACACAGCCAAGCCAAATTAAAGGAGCGATGTGTCTTTTATGAGCAGAGTGACCGAGAGCGGGATTGGTCAGCACTGTATTCCTTTACAGTGGTGGTGATGGGAACCAGGGGTCTCCATGTCTACAACACACATGGATACGCTTAATTTACTGTGAAGTGATGATGGGAAGATATACTGTTTTCTATGGGGACTAATTTACTTTGCCTTGTTATGTATCTCCATCCGCCATGGATGGAGTTTAAGGTCCAAACTTTCTCAGTACTGTCGGCTCGGAACCACGCACATTCATAACCACCTCATGTAGGAGCTGTTAGAGGTGGACGTCTGGTTACCTTCGCCACCACTGTGAGCAGTTCTGACTTTCTGGGTGTTCTTAGGTTGGTAAGTGTTCCAGGTGGTTTCTAACTGTAGGATTGCTCAAGACTAAAAAAATAGACCCTCACTGCTGGAGGTGAAGGTAACCAGACGTCCACCTCTAAAAGCTCCTACATGCAGTGGTTGTGAATCCGCGGTTCTGAGCCGACAGTACTGAGAAAGTTTTGAACTCCATCCATGGCGGAGGGATTGATAATATGCAGGGTCTGGTTACCTTCACCACCACTGTGAGCAGTTCTGACTTTCTGGGCGTTGGTAAGTTGGTTGGTAAGTTGGTAAGTGTTCCAGGTGGTTTCTAACTGTAGGACTGCTCAAGACCAAATAGAGCAGACCCTCACTGCTGGTGGTCTACTGGACCCACTGGATTAGAGATGACGGACCTTAAAGGTGTTTTAGCCTATCAGCTGCATGGTGGCCCCAGACAGTGTTGAAGGTTGAGCTGAAGTCTATGTAAAGAAGTCTGGGATCGTCTCCGGGGGCGTCCGGGTGTACGTCTAACATTTGTGTACTAACAGTAACTCTATTGTCTGTATAAACGGCCCCAGGAGCGGGGATAACAGCTGGGGTGGAATTTGGCATGGACTGGACCAGGGTCTGGGTGTAGGCCACATGAATGTTCAGAATGACTGAGGGTGGTTTTTGTGTGAGACTGTCTAGATGCTCATTACAGTGGCGGTGATGGGAACCAGGCTTCTCCATGTCTACAGCTCCATTTAATCTAAACCACCAGTGAGCCTAAACATGTCTCCTGAGTGTATATTTACGAAACCATGTGGCGAGATGACCCACCGTACATAAACACCGCAGATATTAAACACAATGAAGATGTAAAGGGATGTAAACAATTTCTGGGACTTGTTTCCTCAAACTGACTGTGGTTTCAGACCAGGAACGGACTCAGCACAGAGAGAGGAAGTGTTTACCAGGCAGACAGACTCAGCCTACACACAGTGGAGAGATTACTACTTAGGATTAAACACTCGTCCAGCACACACAGCTCTGTAAATAAACCAGAGCCTGCTCCAGGTTCTCCAAAATCAGCATCTCCACATGTACAGCAGGTTCTCAGTGAGGAACCGAAGGTTGGCTTCTAGCTTTACTGGCAGATACAGTGAGCGTCTGGTTCATAAGAACAAGGTCCAGCAGCAAACACACAGGACAACACAGCTACAGACTGGCAGAGGGCCAAACCCCCTCTCTACTGACCGTGATGAGCGCCACCTCATTCCAATGTCCCTTACTGGCGAGCGGGGGCTGGGGTGAGACGCACAGCGAGCATGGTTCTAAAAACAGGCTTCTGGAGGTCATTAGTGATTTTCTAAATACACAGATCTAATACAATATCTGATCTGGAGTCTGGGAGACATGGTTCCAGTAGTGTAGAGAACCAAACAGAACCAACGCAAACCCAGAACCTGCACACCTAGAGAACCTGATCAGGTACAGGTGGGCTCTTAGATTCCTCCAGAGCTGTGTGATAGTGTTATTATGTGAGTTCCATTTTTGGCAGCCAAGATCGCCTCCAGGCATCTAACCCACCCCACAGCATAGACACCACACGCTCCCAAAGCTCCACTGGGGGCGAGGACAGGTGTGTGTATATGTGGTGATGTCACACAGGTGTTCAGCAGCAGTAGAAGCAGGGCTGTGGAAATGTTAGTTCCTTGCTCAAACTGTGGAGGAACCTTCCGGGTGTTCTTAGGTTGGTATGTGTTCCAGGTGGTTTCTAACTGTAGGATTGCTCAAGACCATAAAGAGTAGACCCTCACTGCTGGTGGTCCACTGGAAGGGAAGCTATTGACCCTCTGGATTAGAGGTGACGATCCTTGAAGATGTTGTAGCTACCGGGCGGCGCCAGAGAGTGTTGAAGGTCGAGCTGAAGTCTATGAAAAGAAGTCTGGCATAGTTTCAGTAACTCTCCTGCGTCTGTGTGCAGATTGCACAAACAACCCCAGACGACTGGGAATAACAGCTGGGACTGGATTTGGCGTGGCCTGGACGAGTGTCTGGATGTAGGCCACATTAATGTTCAGGGTGAGTGAGAGTGGGTTTGGTGTGACGAGGTCCAGATGTTATTGACACGTAGTGACCACGGCTCTCCATGTCTACAACGACATTTTATTGGCTATCCAACCCACCAGTGAACCTACTCGTGTGTTCTGAGTGTGTATGGAATGTTGATGATGAAAATCTGGAAAACCTGGAAATACTAAGTTCCTTTGGGGGACTATTTGACCTCACAGCGCCCTGCAGCATGTATCCCTCCACCATGAATGGAGTTTAAGGCTGAGATCTTCTCCACACTATCATAAACAGCGTCTCAGACATCAGGCAGCGTATTCAGAACCTCCTCATGTAGGAACTTCCTGTGAGGGAGCTTTAGAGGGGACGTCTGGTTACCTTCACTAACACTGGGAAGGGTTCTGACTCTCTTTAGAACCACAGCAAACCCCTCTGAATGGTGCTGATTCAGGTGCTGATTTTGGGGCTGAGTGGGTGGAAATTCTAAAAGAACTGATATCAAATTTGTATAGCATGTTTGATCAGACGGTTAACTAAATGCACGTTAACTACCACTGTAACCGGCAGATTACCATCTAAAGAGTCTCCCATCATGCATTGAGCTGATGGTATGAAGCCTCCGCTGGTGCCGTGTCGTCTGTAGGCTGAGACACTCCGCTGTGGTGTTCCTGTTATAGCCAGTCTGAATACCGACCTGGCCATTACAGTACAGCACGTTTGAAGTCAGTGGCTGGTGTTTGGTTCCGCTCTCAGTGTTTGTTTGATCTGTTTACAGTTGGCACACGACAAAAGAATTTCCCATAAACAATAAATCAGTATAACAGCTCATACTCCTACGCTCCTCCCCCACAGTCTTATCAGATCACCGCTGAGGTCCTTGAAACTCAAAAACCAGAAACTCAAAAACAAATGACTTGCGGTCTAAAGATCACAAGCACAGTGTATAAATATAGTAACCCACCACTCTCCCAACACTCTCCCAACACTCTCCCAACACTCTCCCAACACTCTCCCACCACGCTCTGAGAAAAGGGTTCCTGAATTGTTTTGTCTCGGACCTGTGGTACCAGCTCCACTGACCATATAGGACACTCTGTAGGTGTACAGGTCCAGACTGTAGTCCATCTGTTTCTCTGTGTACTGTATTACTCTGTTCTTCAATGGTCAGGACCCCCACAGGACCACCACAGAGCAGGTATGATGTGGGTGGTGGATCATTCTCAGCACTGCAGTGACACTGACGTGGTGGTGGTGTGTTAGTGTGGGTGGTGCTGGTGTGAGTGGATCAGACACAGCAGTGCTGCTGGAGTGTTGAGACACTGTGTCCACTCACTGTCCACTCTATTAGACACTCCTACCTTGCTGCTCCACCTTGTAGATGGACAGTCAGAGACGATAGCTCATCTGCTGCTGCACAGTGCAGTGTTGGTCATCCTCTAGTCCTTCAGCAGTGGACACAGGACGCTGCCCACAGGACGCTGCCCCACAGGACTCTGCCCCACAGGACGCTGCCCCACAGGTTGCTGCCCCACAGGACGCCGCCCATGGGATGCCACCCACAGTAGGCTGCCTCACAGGAGGCTGCCCACACAATGCCGCCCACAGGATGCTGCCCACCGGATGCTGTTGGCTGAATAGTTCTGGCTGGTGGTCGATTCTCAGTCCAGCAGTGACAGAGTGTCCGGTATGGTCAGTGGAGCTGATAAAGGGGAGGTGGACCTAGTAAAGTGGACAGTCAGGGCATATACAATGTGCATCATACACAGTCACGTCCAGAAAAACATCTGTAGGGTAAACCGAGTATGTCCCTTCCAGCTGCTTCTAGTCTGCACACACTCCGCTGCTGCTTACGTATCTTTCCTGGGGAAGTCCAGCAGTGCGGGGAAACCACCAGCCCAGAGCAGCCAGAAAGGTGTGGAGCCACACACGTCCAGAAGTGGTATCAAAGTGAGATGTCTATTGACCACAGATGGGGCCGAAACAGGATGGACGACATCTGTACCCATCCCAGACGAGATCACGGTTTCGTAACTGTGCGGCCTTGTTGGGGAATTTCGTTCCGGGGAATTTCACAATCAGCTTTTATTGTGCTAGTCTTTCGGGAGAGAGGGAGAGCGGAATCAACTGCAGCATCTGAACATCATCCGACATAAACGTGACCAATAGCAGCTGCCACACTGCAATACACTCAGAAATCATTTCCTGTAACTACCGCACACTGGCTCTTACATACACTTCCATTTACTGAGCGGGAGGTTCAGAAGATCGGCACATCTGGATCCGCATTCCCAGCATTCCTAGTAGCTTTATTGGTGTCTGTTAATTCACCCTTATTCCGCTAATTAGCCATCATTATCTGATTAACACTCATCATCAGGAGAACCGCTGCACCCAGGAGGAGGTGTGGGAGTGCAGGTGTGTGGGGAAGGAGGATGAAGGTCACCAGGATCAATAACTGGTGATAAATTTAGGCTGATATGATCAATATTTATTGAGCTACACATACAGAAGTCTGTCTCTCAGTATGGCGTCGGGCCGCTGTGTTCGCTAACCCAACACGCCAGACGTCTCGGTATGGAGCTGTAGAGGTTCCTGATGGAGTCCTGTGATAATCCATCCCATGCAGCTTGAACATCCTCACACAGTTCCTGCAGATGGTGCAGTAGGGGTGGAGGTGGGACACCAGGTCTTCTGGACGTGTGACGACAGACCGTTCATCTTGGTGCTGACCACGGTGCCTCCACACACGGATTCGTTGGGCGTCTCCACCAAGACTAAAGCGGGACTCGTCACTGAAGATGACCCGCTGCCATTCTGAGTCACTCCATGACAGTCTGGTACGACACCACTGCAGTCTTTGGTGACGGTGACGTGGTGTTAAGGACAGTCGTGGTAACGGTCTGTGTGCATGTAGTCCTGCGTGGTGCAGCCGTCTGCCGATGGTGCTGCACTAACAGGAGGACTCATGGAGGACACCACTGCTCACTGGAGGTCTGTAATGGTGGTGTTGGGTCAGTCAGGTACAGAGATAAGACTGGCCCTTGGTTACACCATATGTGCGGTCGAGTGTAGAACCTGAATCATTAGTATGTCCCACTGTGTCACACCTTCACACCAGGTTCCATTCCTGTGGGGTGATTCTTTGTGGGCGTGGTTTGTTATTCAGTTGTTCTATTGATGGTGAGTGTGGTGCAGTGAAAGACATTCAGGTCACGTACAAAAGCCAGCTTGTGTTTTTAGACTTACACGGGCAGGTCCACTGAATGGAGCCTTTGTAGTCTCGATCTCTAAAGACACCTGCCTCCTACCTCTAAATACACCAGCCTCCTACCTCTAAAGACACCAGCCTCCTACCTCTAAATACACCAGCCTCCTACCTCTAACGACACCAGCCTCCTACCTCTAAAGACACCAGCCTCCTACTTCTAACGACACCAGCCTCCTACCGCTAAAGACACCAGCCTCCTACCTCTAACGACACCTGCCTCCTACCTCTAAAGACACCAGCCTCCTACTTCTAACGACACCAGCCTCCTACCGCTAAAGACACCAGCCTCCTACCTCTAAAGACACCAGCCTCCTACCTCTAAATAAACCAGCTTCCTACTTCTAAATACACCAGCCTCCTACCGCTAAATACACCAGCCTCCTACCTCTAAATACACCAGCCTCCTACCTCTAAAGACACCAGCCTCCTACCTCTAACGACACCAGCCACCTACCTCTAAAGACACCAGCCTCCTACCTCTAAAGACACCAGCCTTGTTTCGACCTGCCCTCGCCAGCCCGACTGTGATGTGGACGCCATGTGTTCAGTGAGCTGCTCTATGTAAAGTTAGTTAGGATGAAACACGCCTCATTAAACCAGGAATTCTGAGCAGGACTCACACAGGAGGCACCGAGTAGCGGTCTGGGGAAAAAGGACCAGCAGGAGAATCAGGAACTAAACTCTGGGTGGGAATTTCGTTATCAAGTGGATCTACCGGTCACATGCAAAAGCTTCTGTCCTGAAGTCCATGCAAACCAGGGGCTTATTCAGACTTAGCCCTGCCGTGGAACGTCTCCATAGTAACGTCTGATTTCCAATAAGATCATTATCATGCTGATAGCTCCACCCACCGCCAAGTTCCAGCTTGCCTGGTTATTTGTGGACTCTTGTTAGACCACTAACTACAGCAGGAGGCCGGGATCACTAGCATTCAACCCTTTCAACCAAAATCACTACTGAGATCAGTGGTGATTTCAGTATTGAGATCAGTTGACTTTTTTTGATTTCAGAGGTGATTTCACTGAGATCAGTGGTGATTTTTGGTGAGGATTTCAGTGGTCATTTCATTTTTGATATCATTGGTGATTTCACTATTGATATCAGTGGTGATTTTGGTGATGATTTCAGTGGTGATATCAGTGGTGATTTCACTACTGAGATCAGTGGTGATGTTGGTGATGATTTCAGTGGTGATTTTTCTATTGAGACCAGTGGTGATTTTTGGTGAGGATTTCAGTGGTCATTTCATTTTTGATATCAGTGGTGATTTTGGTGATGATTTCAGTGGTGATATCAATGGTGATTTCAGTATTGAGATCAGTGGTGATTTTGGTGATGATTTCAGTGGTGATATCAGTGGTGATTTCAGTATTGAGACCAGTGGTGATTTTTGGTGAGGATTTCAGTGGTCATTTCATTTTTGATATCAGTGGTGATTTTGGTGATGATTTCAGTGGTGATATCAATGGTGATTTCAGTATTGAGATCAGTGGTGATTTTGGTGATGATTTCAGTGGTGATATCAGTGGTGATTTCAATATTGATATCAGTGGTGATTTTGGTGATGATTTCAGTGGTGATATCAGTGGTGATTTCAGTATTGAGATCAGTGGTGATTTTGGTGATGATTTCAGTGGTGATATCAGTGGTGATTTCAGTATTGAGATCAGTGGTGATTTTGATGAAGATTTCAGTGGTGATATCAATGGTGATTTCAGTATTGAGATCAGTGGTGATTTTGGTGATGATTTCAGTGGTGATATCAGTGGTGATTTCAGTATTGAGATCAGTGGTGATTTTGATGATGATTTCAGTGGTGATTTCACTATTGAGACCAATGGAGATTGTTGGTGATGATTTCAGTTTTTATGTCAGTGGTTATTGTATTGGTGAATTCAGTGTGGAGTCCAGTGTTGATATCGGCGCTGATTTGTTCCCAACAGTTCAGTACAGATCATGTCCAGTCTTCTGGGAAGGGGCTGGGTTCCAGGCGCTGTGTGCTCGGCTGGTAAGCTCGCTGAGGCTGGCCGTGTTTAAACGTGCGTCATTAGCATTGTTGTGTCTGTGTCGGTTTGCAGGTGCGTTGTAAACCTGGTTGTAAACCCTGTTTGTTTACTCATCCTGTGTGTTTATGGTGTTTTAGGTTCGGCTGGGTGATGGAAGCTGAGCTGCTGTAGTCTGCACGACCTTTGACCTGTCTGGAGTTCAAGCAAACCACCCTTCCCTGGCTGAACTGAGTGAGTGAACTTGAAGGGCTTTACTACTTACAGTGATGTATATACACACCGCCAGTCAAAGGTTTAGGTACACCGCCCTCTGAATGATGTAGCTGGTGGTCTTATAGACTCTACAGTGGTACACTGAACAGCTCCACCTGATGAGAGTCTGAACCAGTCCATATCCTGCTACACCACATCTACTCCTGATGTACACAGTATGGTACTCCTCCATATCTCCACCTCTAATATATATTTAGTGGTGTAAAAACTTTGATCTCTTTTTCTGCACAGTGTAAAAGCTCTAGTTCTCCTTTCAGCTTAGTGAATATTCATGATGGACCGACCAATAGAATCGCTCCAAACCTGCTTAGTAATAAACCTTGTTCTATCAGCTCCACTGCAGGGTAAGGAAGCTGCTCCATCCTCCTGTACAGCTCCACTCTGGAGGGGCTTAAGGTGGACTGGATAATTCCATGGGAGGGTTTTAAGGTGGACTGGATAATTCCATGGGAGGGTTTTAAGGTGGACTGGATAATTCCATGAGAGGGTTTTTAAGGTGGACTGGATAATTCCATGAGAGGGTTTTAAGGTGGACTGGATAATTCCATGGGAGGGTTTTAAGGTGGACTGTATAATTCCATGGGAGGGTTTTAAGGTGGACTGGATAATTCCATGAGAGGGTTTTAAGGTGGACTGGATAATTCCATGGGAGGGTTTTAAGGTGGACTGTATAATTCCATGGGAGGGTTTTAAGGTGGACTGGATAATTCCATGAGAGGGTTTTTAAGGTGGACTGGATAATTCCATGAGAGGGTTTTAAGGTGGACTGGATAATTCCATGAGAGGGTTTTAAGGTGGACTGGATAATTCCATGGGAGGGTTTTAAGGTGGACTGGATAATTCCATGAGAGGGTTTTAAGGTGGACTGTATAATTCCATGAGAGGGTGTTAAGGTGGACTGGATAATTCCATGGGAGGGTTTTAAGGTGGACTGTATAATTCCATGAGAGGGTTTTAAGGTGGACTGTATAATTCCATGAGAGGGTTTTAAGGTGGACTGGATAATTCCATGGGAGGGTTTTAAGGTGGACTGTATAATTCCATGTGAGGGTTTTAAGGTGGACTGGATAATTCCATGTGAGGGTTTTAAGGCGGACTGGATAATTCCATGTGAGGGTTTTAAGGTGGACTGGATAATTCCATGTGAGGGTTTTAAGGTGGACTGTATAATTCCATGTGAGGGTTTTAAGGTGGACTGGATAATTCCATGAGAGGGTTTTTAAGGTGGACTGGATAATTCCATGAGAGGGTTTTAAGGTGGACTGTATAATTCCATGAGAGGGTTTTTAAGGTGGACTGTATAATTCCATGAGAGGGTTTTAAGGTGGACTGGATAATTCCATGAGAGGGTTTTAAGGTGGACTGGATAATTCCATGGGAGGGTTTTAAGGTGGACTGGATAATTCCATGAGAGGGTTTTTAAGGTGGACTGTGGATAATTCCTATGGAGAGGGTTTTAAGGTGGACCTGTATAATTCCATGGGAGGGTTTTAAAGGTGGACCGGATAATTTCCATTGAGAGGGTTTTTCAAGGAGTTGACTGGATAATTATTCCATGAGAGGTTTGTTAGGTGTGTTTTTAACTGTATAGGATTTGTGCAGCATGGTCACTATACCAAGGTTGTTAAGGTGGACTGTATATTTCCATGTGATGGGTTTTGAAAGGTGGACTGGATAATTCCCATGGGAGGGTTTTAAGGTGGACTGTAAAATTGCCCAAGAGGGTTTTTTATATGGTTACTGTGTACTGAATTCCATGATAGTGTGGTTTTAAGGTGGGACTTTTGTTGTGGGGGTGGATAATTCCATGGGAGGGTTTTAAGTGTGGACTGGTAAAAAAAATAATTCCATGGGAGGGTTTTAAGGTGGACTGGATAATTCCATGGGAGGGTTTTAAGGTGGACTGGATAATTCCATGAGAGGGTTTTAAAGTGGACGTGAATAATTCCATGAGAGGAGTTTTTTAAGGTGACTGGATAATTCTGACATGAGAGGTGTGGATTTCCAATGGTGGACTGGATAATTCCATGAGAGGGTTTTAAGGTGGACTGTATAATTCCATGAAAAGGTTTTAAGGTGGACTGTATAATTCCATGAGGGCTAGTTTATAGTTTGGTATCTTCACTTTTATTCTACAGTAAAGCTTTAAGATACACAAAAGGAGAACTGCTATGAAAAGCCGGGTCTAAACCGACTGACTGGCAGCGCACACACACACACACACACACACACACACACACACACACACATATATATATATTAATATATATTAATATATATATTAACAGAGCATGTGTATCATGTGTACTTTCTAAATGAGAGAAGACCACCTGAGCTCTGAGCTGTCAGGGGAAGCCCCGTATGATATATCTGGTAAAATGTTCAAAATTAAACGGGACTTTTTCAGCTTCCATTTTCCAGTGCCCATCTTCATGTGTGTCAGATATTCAGCTTTAGTATTATTTTAGGAATGGGTTTGTTCCAAGTCAAAACCACAAAGGAGAGGTAACTGAGTACTGGGGAAATTATCCACACCCAGGTAAAAAAGAAGGATACTTTAATTTAATGTACTTTAAAATACTTTAATATCAGCAAGCACATTTCAAACACATTACTGTTTTTCATACAAATTAAAAAAACAATATATATATATATTCTCCTTTTAATTTCCACGATATTATTAATATAATGAATAATATCTAGAAATGTATTATAAATGTTATATATAAATTTATTATCATTTTTACATTTTAATAAATATAATAATTAGTATATGTACCTCAGGAGTACTTCAGTGTACTGAAGTATATTAAATATATGTATATTAAGTATATTAAGTATAGTAAGTATTGTAATGTGTGTAATGATTATGTAATACCGTGTGTGTGAGGTCGTATTTCATGTCTGGAGCAGAACCTCGTATCCCAGCTTTGGGAACCTTGTAGGAGATGTTACTGTGGGAGGCACCACTCTGTGTTTATGATGTTCTAAGATGGTGGAGTTTTCACTGTGGGGGGACGTGGTATTTAAAGGGGGGTGTAAGGTTTCGACCGGAGACAGTTTAATGTGTCACTTAATTAGAGTTTCTTCACTCAGTGTGCTTTCGTTTTTCGTTTTCGTTTTTGATGTATCTGTACAGTCAGCTCACTGAACAGTCATCTGGTAGAACATCTGTGGTAACTGGAGTGAAAGCTGGTTTATGAAGTGACTGTAACTAGTTACTGTAAGTGGTGTGTTGGTGTATCTGAACTGGAATCTCTTCATTCTGGGGGTCTTAACTACAGTCCACTACAGTCAACTACAGTCAACTACGGGCCACTACAGTCCACTACAGTCAACTACAGTCAACTACGGTCCACTTCAGTCCACTACGGTCCACTATGGTCCACTACGGTCTACTACAGTCAACTACAGTCAACTACGGTCCAGTTCAGTCCACTACGGTGCACTAAGGTCCACCACGGTGCACTACGGTCCACCACAGTCCACTATGGTCCACTACAGTCCACTATGGTCCACCACAGTCCACTATGGTCCACCACAGTCCACTGCGGTCCACTACGGCCCACTACGGTCCACTACAGTTCACTACAGTCCACTACGGCCCACTATGGTCCACTACGGCCCAATACAGTCCATTACGGTCCACTACAGTCCACTACGGTCCACTACAGCCCACTATAGTCCACTATGGTCCACTACGGCCCAATACAGTCCATTACGGTCCACTACAGTCCATTACGGTCCACTACAGTCCACTACGGTCCACCACAGTCCACTACGATCCACCACAGTCCACTACGATCCACCACAGTCCACTACGGTCCACTACAGTCTAATATCTGTTTACTGCACCTTCTGTGAGCATATAAACATCAACAGTCCAAGCAAGAGCGAGTCCACCAGTCAGCCCAGCTTACGGGGAACATTCCCAGAACGTTCCCTATACGTTCTAATACAGTTTTAAAGAGAACGCTGTAGTCTAATGTTTAAAGAAGGTTTTTATAATGTTCAGGTAATGTTCCGGTGAGGTTAGATGCTAACTAAGATGTGGGGTTCTACCTGCAGCGTTCAGAGGCGGTGTTGAGGATGTTCTCTGGGACACAGGTTAACAGACGAAGAATATTTTTAGCTCAGCATGCGGAAAATGTTTTAAGGATGTTACTGAGACCAGATATGACATAATGTTTTCAGACAATGTTCTCCTTTCTTACGAAAGAACATTCTGGGAACCGAAAGAACACTTCCCCCTGAGACTATTAATGAACACTGCACTGCACATTCTCAGAATGTTTTAGAACGTGTAGCCGGGGAGGGGCTGCAGCGCTCACTCTATTCTGGGCTTGTTTGGACCTGTTGGACAGACCTTGGTTCTAGATAATAGAACCTGTTCTCCTTCAGTCATGATGTGAATAGAGGTCAGTATCAGACTAATGAATGAGCTTCTATTAAAGACTGGTGGACTGAGAGACACCAGAGTCTCTTCACCTACACTGAGCTGATGAAGAGTCCTGTTCCAGAAATGATAATAGAACATTAGAGCCGTAATAAACCATGCTCCTGTTACTCTCCATACTTAAGTACATCTGAAGGTACATACTTTAGTACTGGTACTCTCCATACTTAAGTACATCTGAAGGTACATACTTTAGTACTGGTACTCTCCATACTTAAGTACATCTGAAGGTACATCTGAAAGGTACTCTACTTTAAGTACTGAAGTACATACTTTAGTAACGGTTACTCCATACTTAAGTACATCTGAAGGTACATACTTTAGTACTCTGCACTGTTACTCTCCATACTTAAGTACATCTGAAGGTACATACTGTTACTCTCCATACTTAAGTACATCTGAAGGACATACTTTTAGTACTGTTACTCTCCATACTTAAGTTACATCTGAAGGGACATACTTTAGTAGTACTGTTACTCTCCATACTTCAGTACAAAATCTGAAGTACAGGATCAAAATTAAGAGCATTAATACTGGTACAAACACGTCTCGGGGGGCATACTTAAGTACATCTGAAGGTACATACTTTAGTACTGGTACTCTCCCTCCATACTTAAGTACATCTGAAGGGACATACTTTAGTACTGTTACTCTACTTCATCTGACATGGGACATACTTTTTACTGTACTCTCCATAACTGTGTAAAGGTACATAACTCCAGTGGAGGACTAAAGGAGGAACTGACTCTGACTCTGGAGGAGGAGTTTACCCTGGGGGAATTACTGTAACTCAGCTACGTGCTCTGTGTACCTCGTCCAGTCCTACCGCAGGAGTGGGTGTACCTGTTTTACATGTGGCGGTTTGGTATAAACAAATATGCTGTGTTCCATTTAAAGACGTTACACTGTACTTTTGTTTACTCTGCTGACTAGAGGTCGACCGATATGTTTTTCTGTCTGGGGCGATATTGATTATCAATAATCATAAACATTAATAACTGATATTTAGGGCCGATATCCATTTACCATTTCTTTGCTGTCCAAAGAAAAACAAGTATCTCCAAAACTTTTGGGATTTAAACTTCAGACCACTCACGCTGTACAAACAGTAACCTAACTTAATCAATAATCAGACTCGGCTTCTGTCTTTATGGTCATTAGACTAATACGGGGCTCAGAGGATAGTGAAACACTGTCAGGCTCCGCCTCCAGCCCAACCCCAGATACACAGACATACATCCTCACCTAGACCTCACTGGGGGAAAGTTCAGCATCTCCACTTCCCCTGACTGCATGTGTCTGGACAGGAGGAAGCAGGAGCAGCCGGAGGAGGAAACCGGAAACCCATACAGACAGGGGGAGCTCATGCACACTCCTCAGTGGGGTCTATTAGGTGGAAATGGGCTCTTTGGCTGAGGTGACAGGGGATCTGGACCACAGTTCCTACACTGAGCTGCTGGACAACCAGGATCCTCTGTAATCCATTGTCTTACTGAGGAACACAGCATTTCCTATTCCGGTTTTCCAAGATGACAGCTCTGGCGTTCACAGAGCAGCAGATGTGACTGAGTCGTACATCTGGACTGGCCCACAAAATGCTCCCTGGAACAACCAGGAAGACTCCAGGGAAGGCATCCACCAAATCTGGACCAGAAGACCAAGTCTTTGATGTTAGAGCGTCTGAACACTGATGCGGCCTATGTCCAGAACCCTGTCCAGTCCAGGCCCGATCCAGTCCCAGCTGTTGTTGGTGCTCATGGAGGTAGTACACAGTGTTAGGTTCGGTACGGTTCAGTCACAGGGGGCGCGTTTCCTGTCCTGGGCACCTGGGAAGGAGGGAATATCACCGGATGTGTTTATTTCATTATACTGGTCAACCAACCATGTAGGTGATGGCGACCAGCAGCTGGACAGGTTGATTGTATCAGATGTTTTCTGCACTGCGTTATTTGATGGAATCGGAGGCATGCCTTATGTAAATGATATGTAAATTAGGTGCTTTAATCCCTGCTCATTCCCACATCATTCAGAAGTTTACTGACTCCCAGAGCAGGCCGTACATCGTTAAAGGTGGTCGTATGAATAACTCTGTAATGGTTCTCCACATCACCTCCCATCACCTCCTCATGAAGAGCCTGCGAGATCTGTAGTAGTGTTCTTTGGTTTGCAGTGGAGGTTCTAATGAATGATGGAAATGAGGTCACTCTGAGAAGATGAAGCACTCTACTCTTCAGCTGTAATACCTCTCTCTCTCTCTCTCTCTCTCTCTCTCTCTCTCTCTCTCTCTCTCTCTATCTCTCTCTCTCTCCCCCTCTCTCTCTGTCTCTCTCTCTCTCTCTCTCTCTCTCTCTTCTACAGAACATGGCTGTGGAGATCATTCTGCTGCTCACTCTGGTGTCCGTGTCTCTGGTGAATGCGGGTGGTGAGTCACAAGATCTCAATATTTACTCCCACTGTAGCAGCTCTTGCTGGACCAGATGTACCTACATGAGTCCCGTCACTCTGAGTCTGAACTTAAAGGGGAATTCCACTAACATTTTTAAATGGAACCAGACGTTCCCTTCTAAAAGCTCCCTCCCAGAAAGAATGAGTGCATCCATTGATACCTAAAACTGGTACCAGAGTCTCAGTACGTCTGGTCCTGAGTGTCCATGCTGATGTCCAGAACATAATCCTGTATGGTGATAACTCTTCATGGTTCTGGAATCATCATCAGGGAATATCTAACTGTGTTTCTGATTACTGTGTTTACACAGCTCTGCTCAGTCTGGACTGCCTGCCTGCAGATGGAGTCATTGGAGGGCCCACAGAGATCTCCTGCTCATTCAGGAAGAGATTTACAGATCAGAGCATCACTATTACTGCAGTGACAGTAACTAAGAGAGGAGAGACAGATCCAGTGTTCCAGATGAATGGTGAAGTGCAGGGAGAGTCTCGATTTAATCTTCCTTCTAGAGAGGATCCATCTTTACAGATCACCAACACTGCTGTCTCTGATGAAGGCCTGTATGAGTATGTGGTTGTGACCAATCGTGGCATTATACCAGACGGAACATTCCGGATCAGCGTTACAGGTGAGAGGACAAAAATACCCCTGAACACCATGTAGGACAGAGCTTTCCTCATTAAGGGGGAATGAGTACAGATTCTCCAGCCTCCCTCCTAGGAGAGGGGTTACGATGACATCCCGAGGGGCTGGTTAATTGAGGGACCCACAATCCAACCAATACAGCAGACGAGCTCTCCAGCCCAAATACACTACATACTCTTATAGCCGGTCAGACACTGACCACCGCGCAGACCACAGAATATCAGACTCTTCATCTACATCTGCAGCATGTTGCTTATTAATCCGTAGATGTAAAAATTCCCAAAAGTATTCCGTGTTGAATGTATAAGGCGGAATATCGCTGTTCACGTTCCTCAGTGCGTTAAACTACACATATGTGTTTTAAGTGGTGAGCTTGTGGTGAGGCTCAGGTTAATACTCCACAGCAGGGCAGCTTTCATATACACACTAACTACACATACTAAATAAACCGAGATTTATTATATATACGCAAAATATAGAATATAGAGGAGTCAGGAGGGTCTGTGGAGAAACTCTCGCGTACAGTGGGTTAGAGAGGGATCGTCTGAGAGAGGGCGGATATGTACAGTACGTGTCTGTTGTTTAGAGAGTCTCGGTGATGTTGTCCACAGCAGTGATATGATATTTAAGGTGGTACTGGTGTGTTCCACTTCTCACTGTCTGTGCTGAAGGCATGTGAAGGTTTCAGCGCCTCTGTAGATGTTATGATTTTAAAATGCCAGGTTCATTCAGGGTACCTTTTTTAATTTCTGGATCTTTCAGGTCACATAGAGGTGATGGTGATGATCCAGGGTGCCTGACTCGTTTCTGAATCCGCTGCAGCATCATTAGAGCTCTGAAGCGTGTCAGTCAGTGTTAGGTCTCTGTTGCAGATCTAGGCAGGTTCCTCTTGTTGGGTCGGATAGCGGTGTGGTGGGTGGGCGGGGTTGTTGGGTGAGTGATGTGTTTGAAGATGGGTTTCGTCACGTCCTCTGTTGTACAGAAAAGCAACACGTTTGGTCCTGCATACGTTTTTCTCCAGAACTGGATCCTACACACACACTCATCATCAGGAGAACAGCTGCACCCAGAAGGAGGTGCGGGAGTGCGGGTGTGTGGGGAAGGAGGATAAAGGTGACCAGGATCAATAACTGATGATAAATTTAGACTGATATGATCAATATTTATTGAGCTACACATACAGAAGTCTGTCTCTCAGTATGGCGTCGGGCCGCCGTGTTCGCTAACCCAACACGCCAGACGTCTCGGTATGGAGCTGTAGAGGTTCCTGATGGAGTCCTGTGATAATCCATCCCATGCAGCTTGAACATCCTCACACGGTTCCTGCAGATGGTGCGGTAGGGGTGGAGGTTAAGTGACCCCAGGCCTTCTGGATGTGTGATGCGTGATAACTCATCACTGTTTGTTGTAGAGACAGTCTCTGTGTGTGTGCGGTATCCAGGAAGTAGAAAAATGGCATCATTAAAGACGTATAATCATTTTTTCGTTTGGTGCACCTGTAGTGTGTATGGTCTTGGTCGTGTGTCTGCTGCTCCCTGTGATTAGGTGTAGCACCGTGTTCTGGAGATCTACGGTTATTAGAAGAAGTGCCAGTAAAGCCAGCTCTGAGCCAGAGGTCATGACCTGAGCATGATGACACCCTGACTCAGTGGGGAACAAGCCCGTCGATCAGGAAGGCTTGTAGGCGACTTGCGTTTGCACAAGTTGGCTTGGAGGAACAGGAAGCTCTTGTGTACTGCGTGTTCTACACAGGCCTCTGTTGTTCCTCACTCAGAGTCACTTTCTGTTTCCATTTGACTCAGCCCCTCGTGATTCACATGGCCAGAGTGTCAGCTTTGTGTATTCATTTACCGAATTTCTGCTTACTCGAGTCACTGGAACCCAGTCTTTTCTTTGGAGTAATGGACTGTAGGAGAACTGCCACTGGTTGCTTCTACTCTGGCCAAAACAACATTGCTGTAAACAAGCCTAATTGTGTTGTACCCCGGACACTCGTCTCTAGAGTGAAATTATCCAGTTTCAGATAGAGGTAAATTCCCCGGCTGATCTTTTGAAACTGGATTCCTGAGGGGCGGATCCTTAAAGGGCTGCTAGGTGGCTAATACGGAAAACAAAACCAGATAGCTGAAGTCACAGCCAGAAAGCTGAATACTGTGTTTTATGTGTTGTAGCTTCTATGTCAGCGGCTATGCTAGCATTAGCATATGTTCAGTGGTTGCATGGTGCCCAGTGCATGCTGGGTATTGGCATCGAGCTGACAGCTTCAAAGTATGCCCACAAAAAGTACTGGAGTGCCAGGAGCTCCCCCTTGTGGAGAGAACTCAGGCTGCTAAACATGAGGGAGTGAGTTATAATCCATGGCCTTGAGCTGCTTCACCTTTGGGAGCCTAACCTCCCCCCTCAGTAACTCACTAATGCTCTAATCCCTCTCCTAAGCAAATTAGAACCTTTACCAGGACTAATCAGAACCTGCTTGTATCTTCTCTCTGTTTAGCCAATTACAGCTCACCATCTATCACCGCACGGTCAGAGAAGATAGTAGACGGTGGCCCTGCTGAGTTTCACTGCAGCGCTAGCGGTGGCTATCCAGCAGGAACCATTCACTGGTTTGACGGTACCGGCACCAACTGGACCAACAACGCTACACTGGAGATCACAGAGGGAGAGGACAAACTGGTACATCTGTCCAGCAGACTGTCCTTCACCAAGATCGACTCAAACTGGGG
Source organism: Prochilodus magdalenae (assembly GCA_024036415.1). Taxonomy (NCBI): domain Eukaryota; kingdom Metazoa; phylum Chordata; class Actinopteri; order Characiformes; family Prochilodontidae; genus Prochilodus; species Prochilodus magdalenae. The sequence goes on along the minus strand of JAMWET010000085.1, from coordinate 28,272 downwards.
GAGATTCAGGTGTGAAGTTCTCAACAGCAGATTCACCCCAGAAGGAGAGAGCACGTTTACTGACACAGTTATAGGTAAGTCTATACCACAGTACCTACATTTAGAACTTAGAGTTATACACTCCACCTAATGAGATGGGAATTTGACTAATCAGAATTAAGCCTGAACCTGCACCACCTAACAGGGAGTTTCCTGTCCCTGATTGTAAAAGTGAGTTCTTTAGATGTCATCTATGTGATGTTCTGTGTTTACTTTTTGAAACCAGTCGGACTGGGTGGATCACAGTCTGAGAAAGCTGCCACACTAGTGCCTTACTTTGTTCTCCTGTCTGTTGTGTAGATGATGGTGGTTTTTCAGGCAGGTTCAGCCTGCGGTTGTGTCCTAGCCTCACCTGTATCTGTCCAGGGCTTGTTTATATGCGGTCCTTATCTTTCTGTGTCTGTCGGCGAGGCCCTGGTGTTTTGTGTAAATGTGATGTTTTTAAAGCTGCATTTCTTCCTGTTAATTATAGATACTCTAACGAGATCAGTCAAACCTCACCTGACATCTACACTGCTGCCCCAATCCCAACCCTAACACTAGCCCTAGCCCCAACCCCAGCTATAACCCTAACCCTAGCCCTAGCACCAACCTTAGCCCTAGCCCTAACCCTAACCCTAGCCCTAGCACCAACCTTAGCCCTAGCCCTAACCCAAGCCCTAGCCCTAACTCTAGCCCTAGCCCTAACTCTAACTCTAACCCCAGCTGCGCTAGCAAGCTCTCGTTTGATATGTAGAGGCAATAAAGACTACACTTAGCTAGCAAACTGTGAGTAAAGATTGTTAGCAAACCAGGCTAAACTGAAAGTCACCAGGTTCTCCACTACTGCTAGAAAGGCCCATCCTGACCTAAAAGCACTCATGCTATATGGGACGTGACCATCTTCACACAAAATCTTTACAGAAGTCCAGACAGTGATGTAAACAGTGCCCACTGATAGACTCCGGAGGGAAATTGGCTCCATGTGTTTGTAAGAAGTGTCACCGTGCCCTGTATTTACTGACCCTGAATGCAGTGAGTGTGGGAAAAACAAACTGTAGCTTCCGGATTTTTCCTCCCAGCTCCCTGATTCTCCCGGTTCAGTTTAATGTAAGGTGTGTTACGGCGCTCCGCTGCCCTCCACTGTGAATGTGCTGCAGGGATAAAGCCGATAAAGTGTCTGGCCACCTCCGCAGAGCAGCCTGTGCCAACTCCGAGCCTATTCAGAGTTAGCAGGTGCCGCTCTTCACGCCCCTCCAGGGTCAGGAAACAGGAATCACCCAACAACACAGCAGCTCCGGTTTAGGACTCTTCTGTATCCAGCTAACGGCTATTAGCACTATCAGAGCGGGTGAAGTGAGGGTCTTGTGTATGTGTCTGGGTCAAGGTGAAATGATAATATATCCCAGTGCTATATTTAGCCTATCCCAAAGTTCCCAGAGGGGAAGGCAGGAAACATGCTAGGCACGCCAGCCGCCCATCACTGGAACAAGCGGAAACAGGTGCCCCAGTCCAAACACGTGTCCCGTGCAAACCCCCACTCTGAGTTCATTCCACCGCCCAGCTATATGATCAGAGACAGGGTTTCCTGGCTGCAGTGCAGGGCAGTTCCATGGAAGTGGTGCCGCTGTAGGGATCAGGTCACGCGTGTTCAGCAGGGTCATTAACGCTCTCGTTTCCCAGTTTATCTGCTCGGTTTCAGATCAGTCTAGTTAAAAGTTTCAGTTCTTCTTCTGAAAAGTCTGACGAGCCTGTTTTAGCCTCAGTGCTCGGTATTAGGAGCCCTGAGAGATGTTATCCCACACGTCCTTATCCCTCAGCAAACACGATTTCATCACCCGTCTAGTCACATTCCGGCCTGCTTTTCTTTCCTTCCTTCCCTGCAGTGGTGGAGTACAGTCGGCCGTGTGCTGACCTTATCGCCGTGTAAGGTCTCTGATAAGAGCTGAACTAACCCACCAGCCCAGCAGCACACTGAGCTGAACACTGTTCCAGTTCTAGATCCTTATTTACACTCTGAAATACCCAACACTAAAGTGAAGGGAAGGGGAAGACTCTGCACTAAGCACTGACTCACATGATAGGCGGCCCTATCCACAGCGCCCGGAGAGCAGTTCGGGGTTAGGTGTTTTGCTCAAGGGTACATTACTCTCTATTGTCAGTTCAGGGAATCAAACCAGCAAACCAGTTACAGGGCAGGTTTCCTAACCTCCAGCCCGCGACTGACCCCTCTCCAGCCCACAACTGACCCCTCTCCAACCCACAACTGACCCCTCTCCATCCCACAACTGAACCCTTTCCAACCCACGACTGACCCCTCTCCATCCCACAACTGAACCCTTTCCAACCCACAACTGACCCCTCTCCAGCCCACGACTGCCCCCTCTCCAACCCACGACTGACCCCTCTCCAACCCATGACTGACCCCTCTCTAACCCACGACTGACCCCTCTCCAACCCACAACTGACCCCTCTCCATCCCACAACTGAACCCTTTCCAACCCACAACTGACCCCTCTCCAACCCACAACTGACCCCTCTCTAACCCACAACTGACACCTCGGCCGCCCATGGATGCCCCCTCTCCAGCCCACCACTGTACCCTCTCCATCCCACAACCGCCCCTCTCCAGCCCACCACTGTACCCTCTCCAGCCCACAACCGCCCCTCTCCAGCCCACCACTGTACCCTCTCCAGCCCACGACTGACACCTCGCCTGCCCATGGATGCCCCCCTCCAACCCACAACTGACCCCTCTCCAACCCACAACCACCCCTCTCCAGCCCACCACTCTACCCTCTCAATCCCACAACTGACCCCTCGGCAGCCCATGAATGCCCCCTCTCCAACCCACAACCGCCCCCTCTCCAGACCATGACTGCCCCACTCTCCAGCCCACGACTGACACCTCGCCTGCCCATGACTGCCCCCTCTCCAACCCACCACTGTACCCTCTCCATTCCACAACTGCCCCCTCTCCAGCCCACGACTGACCCCTCTCAACTGCCACTAGAGCTGCCACTGTTTGTCTGATAAACAGATTCAGTCCAGGTTTATCCATCCCTTTTAGTTGGATTGGACCTGATGGTATTCGGAAGTACCACAATCGGAAAAGTCCGTTCCGACTGAGCTGTGGATGTGGATGTGTTCTATTCTGATTCCGATCTACAGATCATTAACGGATTATCCTGACGCATTTAAACGTGGACATGTCTAAGGAACATCTCTCCTGACGTGTAGAGAATTCAGTGGACTGTTTATTTTTTCTTTTCCAGGTGATCCAGATTCTCCATCTACGGAGAACGTGGGAAGTACAGTTGCTGGTGTGTTGATGGTCGTTGTTGTCATCATCGTGGGGCTCCTGCTGGTGGTCCTGTACCGCAAAAGACGCACCCAGAGTAAGTCTCAGCAGCACACAGAATGACTGTCATACGACCTTCTCCAGGAAAACCTCAGACAGGGAAGTGGTTACCGAGGGAGACACAGCAGCCCAGAAGTGCTGTATCATCCGAATTACTGGGAAAAACATCCAGGTCTACCAGGCCCCAAAGCATGGCCTCATATCTGCAGTGTCTCCACAGCAGACTCGGCCATCCTTAGACGTCTGGGGGTCCAGAGGGGACTCAGATATGGACAGGGCTATGCTAGTACAGGAGCCCCATGGAGGTCTTTAATGTCGTATGTAACTGTAGCGCTATCTGTCTGCTCCTCGGTCCAGACTGTCCAGATACAGAAGCTGGGCTGCAGAAATGAATGATTAATTAATCATTATGATTATTAATGATCATTATTATTAATCAGTTATTGATTCATTGTTTCTGTGATGTCACAAAAACCAAGATCTTTACATTTATTCAGCCTACAGCAGTTTAGCCCCGCCCACTCACACTCACATCATAAGGAGGGCCGGGATGGTTTTGAATGAGGTGCAAAACACTTGCAGTCAGTCTTACAGCACAGCAGACGGTAGACGGCCTGAGTGGTGCTTGTTTTGGCCAACAGAGGGCGCTGCTTCTATCTACAGACCACTTCTACCCCATACTGGCTAGTCCAGCAGTGTGTTTAGGGTCTGGAGCTAGTCCAGAGGGTGTGTTTAGGGTCTGGAGCTAGTCCAGGGGGTGTGGTTAGGGTCTGGAGCTAGTCCAGGGGGTGTGGTTAGGGTCTGGAGCTGGTCCAGGGTGTTTAGGGTCTGGAGCTAGTCCAGCAGTGTGTTTAGGGTCTGGAGCTAGTCCAGGGTGTTTGTTTAGGGTCTAGAGCTAGTCCAGCAGTGTGGTTAGGGTCTGGAGCTAGTCCAGGGTGTTTAGGGTCTGGAGCTAGTCCAGGGGGTGTGTTTAGGGTCTGGAGCTAGTCCAGGGTGTTTAGGGTCTGGAGCTAGTCCAGGGGGTGTGTTTAGGGTCTGGAGCTAGTCCAGGGGGTGTGTTTAGGGTCTGGAGCTAGTCCAGGGGGTGTGTTTAGGGTCTGGAGCTAGTCCAGGGTGTTTAGGGTCTGGAGCTAGTCCAGGGTGTTTAGGGTCTGGAGCTAGTCCAGGGGGTGTGTTTAGGGTCTGGAGCTAGTCCAGGGTGTTTAGGGTCTGGAGCTAGTCCAGGGGGTGTGTTTAGGGTCTGGAGCTAGTCCAGGGGGTGTGTTTAGGGTCTGGAGCTAGTCCAGGGGGAGTTTAATGACATCTCCTCTGTCGAAATGGAACTGTGGAAATCCAGTCTCTTTACTTCAGGGAGGCTGAAAACAGAGCTGAGCTATGCGGCGTGTGAAGAGTGTGATGCGGTAATAGGCGGGTGTGTTTCCCTGTCTTGGCCCAGTGCTATATCAGCTTCAGTGCTGATTTGTTGGGCTGTAATTTCACACCTGTTCTGTGCGTTTGTTTTAATGACAGATGCCCGAAGACCCTCCGCTCAACCCATTCTGAGTAGGTTCCTTATACATACGGTTTATTTTGGTTCCTATGGCTGTGGCTTTGGTGGTTTCCAAAATTCCTGGGGATTTCTGACTAACACCTTCATTTAAAGCCGGTCTCTTCTGCTCTGGCGGTGCTGGCGCTCTGTAGTCCTCTCTCAGGACTCTGGGTGTAGTGGTGACACTGAGCTGGTGGTGTTTACTGAGTTGATAAGTGTTGATATGTAAATATAATCCCACACCGGTTTCTCTTTCCTTTGGCACCCTTCCCCCCTGTATGCCCTATCCGGCCTGCACGTCCTCATCAGCTTTCAGTTCCACTTTAGCGCCTCTGAAAGAACCGAAACCATCACTTAATCAGCTCCATCCACTTTCTAAAGGAAACGATAGACTGAAGTAGGGATACCGCGACACCTCCATTAACTAGAAGCGGATCCTACAGTGCCCTATTGAAGCTTCAGTAGATTCTAGAGTGGGTTCAGCACTGCTCGAGAACACCCACTCCGCTAAAGCTCTCTTTCAGTAGGCAACAGATTGGATTTCCGTAGACTCTTCGTGCACTAGGACCCAGAAGTAAAGGATCATCATTTTAAAGGAACACTAAGAGCGTTTTAGGCCCATCATCTTTTTAATAAGGTTATAAAACGGAAAGGGAATGAAGTAGCTCAGTTAAACTCGAGCTCAAGTGTCTGGAGGTAGGCTACATCAGTGTTTAGACGCTCTTGCATCAAAGAGTTATGCAAGTGGTCCAGATTTCCAAGGAGAATTCCCTGTAGACTGGAATTTTATCCACTGCTGGTAGACCCGTATGACCGTACGCTTCCATACACCTGCAGATTCACCTACTTCCTTCACACTATGGTCTTTGGCCACGCCCACATGCAGTCCCTCCTTTCAGCTGAATCATCTCACTAGCAGTTCACTCATATACTTTCGGTGGGGTTGTGGGCAGGTCTGTGCCCCTGTTCACATTCCATGAACGCCTGCTCAACAGGGACTCACGGTTTAACAGCCAGTTTAATAATCTGACCAATCAGATCCGTTACTCTATTTCAGGATAATCTCAGCAAACAAACAGGAACCGTGCAGGGAAAGTGGAACACTAAGGTTCTCATAAGTTCCTTTAGAGAACGTCTTAACCTGGTTCCCTTTAGACAATCACAGAGTTTGATCAGGGACTAACCTATTTCCAAATGGAAAATCATGGAATTTCCATGGAGTCATATGGAACCAGGCCAGGGAGTTTCAGATCTTCGCTTACAGCCCTGTGTGTCTAGGAGCAGCGCAGCATGCCAGGAGAAAGTCCGCCTGAAACCCCCCTCTCACTCTCCTCTGTTTACACCACGTGCGCTCTTCCTCTGGACTTTCCAGCTTCATGGGTGGAAGTGAAAGTGAAAACATTCCTGCTTCCTCCGGACTGTTTCACGGACCCTGTGTGTTAAATTAGCTCCCGTGTGTTTTTAATGGAGATATGGAGAGTTTTCCTGAAACCGAGTCTGAAACCGAGTCTGCTCTCTCCTTTAGGCGGTGTTCCGGGAGGTTCCGGGGATGTGGAAGCTAACGAAGCAGGTATTCTTCACGCTCATGTTAAACTGGTGTTTGGTTGAGTGAAGCTGTTCAGAGAGCTGCACGAGCTCGCGCAGGCTCTATCTGATGGCTCGTTTCCGTGCACACCAATCAGATAATATCTTCTATCCTTTAATCTTCTGTCCTCAGGCGCTCTGTACTTTCCGGATCGCTGATGTTTAACCCAGTTGTTGCTGTTTCTCTGCAGAAGAGCCGCTGGACCAAAACGGAGATGCTGAAACACTGAAGACGTAAATCCTGGGCCCAATCCTGGTCCTGGAGATCTGCCTCCTTCCACAGCTCCAACCAAGGCTTCCATCCAGCATTAGATTCGGGTGATGTCTCTCCAGGACCAGGAGAACCTTGTTCCGAGGACTGTTAACCCATCTGCTGCATCGCTCCTATAGATCTACGTGTTTCCGAGCTGATTCTGAGGCCTTGTTCACACGAACACAGGGGATTTGTTTAAACTGAGGTTGTCCTCCTTCATCCCGTCCACACTTGCTCTGCTTTTAGCTCTGTGTGCTTCACTCTAAATGTATCAGTCAGGACAGCAGTCTGTCGATATAACCCTAACTCTACTAGCATATGAACTATATAGACGATATAACCCTAACCCTGAGCCATGCTAGCCAATTAGCAACCTGGTTGCGTCCCAAACCATGCGCTCCTATACTGTAGACTACACTGATTAAGTCACTCCTACTGCTGCTGCACTACTGTAGACCCTGTTTGGTGTTGTAGTGTGCGGTTTGGGACGTGACCCCTGTGTGTCGAGGGTGCTGGATATAGCCGTGACCCCCGTAGCTAATCCTGACTCCCCTGTGGTTCAGTACAGTGTGTACTTCTGTGTGAACATCTAACACGTCCGGTTAGCGATGCTAAAGCTAGCGCTGGCTAGACCGCCATTGTACACAGTCGCCTCACACTCTGACATCAGTGTGGCATGCTCAACATCATAAGACAAAAACTCTGCAGGGAGGTTTGCAAAAGCTCAGGTAGCTAAAGAGTTCAGGGTCTGGGTGTGGACGGTGGACATGGACACATAGAGATATGTACCGTGTGGACGAGGCCTCAATGACCGCTAAAGCAAATTACCCTATTATATCCGTCTCTATTATATACCAGCTTTCTGCTATTGTGCTAACTGCGGCGCACGCTCCCGACGCAGCAGACGGGAATGTTGGTGTATTCCTTTAACATGGAGAAATTAAGAGGGAGAGGGTTTTATTTGTTGATTTTCGCTGATGAAACACCGCCAGGTCTGAGACTGAGCTTCTTTCCTTCGTTATATCATCATTAATCTAACGCTGTGCTCACCAGACACGTCTTTCTTTAAACCAACTGTTGATCCAACAAGTCCTTATTTACATAATCTCACACTCAAAGGACATTCAATCTAATTCACATCGTCACATACAGAGGAACCGCACCTCTGATCCATACCGCACCTTCACACGTGCTCCGTCACCATGGTGCGTATATGTGTACTGTGCTGGTACATGAGCAGCTCAGGTAGCACATCCCTTCCTACACATGACCAGTACCACATATATCTTATATGAGGAAATATAGATGTGCGGTTCCTCCATGCGGGCCGAGACCAGGTTCATTGGTTTAGCCCTTCAAGGCTACAGAGCTAACGAGACTGGCACTAGAAGGGACACTAAACACCTGCACCCTGGCCTTCGTTAAGGTGGCGCTGACTTGTGGGTGTGGTTTAAAGGTGCTGAGAGCTTGGAAAAGACAGGACATCAGAACTAAACTCACTCCCCTGCAGAAGACTTCCTGTTATCTGTAAAAATGAGGAACGGCTAATTCCCGCATGGTGAGTCAGGACTAAGCTCAGAGTCCAGTTTGTGTGTCTTACACCACATCTACACATCAGCGCCACCTTAATCACAGAGCTGGGTGCAGGTTAAGGTAGTTGAGCAGGTTCAGGAAATGTTTTTATGATGTGGATCCCGAAATGGCGCCACCTGAAAGCTGTGTAGTCTCCTATCAAACCTCAGCCCTGTTATCTACCAGCACCTGCTACTCGAACTGTGGCCAGGGACTTTAAAGCACCACTCTGGACAAGGCTAGCCTGTGGCTAATTCTGTCCAGGCTAGTCATGTGGTGTTAGCACAGTGTGCAGCTTGGTTAGCTCATATGTAGCATTGCTAATGTGTTTTAGCTCCTAAATGACCTCATAAGTCTGAGGATCCGGTGCAGCTCGGAGGAGATACTCAGGACTGATAGTGACGGGTCTGGAACACTTCTGGGTGCTGAGGTCCATGCGGTTCTAGAAAACCACAGAGAACTAGCTGGTTCTGTTAGCGGCGTTAGCCTCGTGGTGCTAAAGCTAAAGAAAGGATATCTGTGTGTGGGCTGGAGTGTGATGAGAAGTGAGATTAAGACCCCCTATGCCGTGATGATGGTGGAGGCTGTACCGGGTGTCTGGTTGGAGCTCTGAACCTGAAGTGAAATGAAAACTGTGCTGAGGGCTCAGATGGAATGTCCCGGGATGAGCTCTGAGTTCAATGAGATGATGACATACCAAGGAATGTTTTCCATCACATCACAAGATGGTAGAGGGAGAAAAGGCCTTTTGTATGTGACCTTGCTCGAGATTTTCCTCTGACTAAGGGGTCAAAGGGCAGATCAGTTGTTAGTTTGATCCGTCTTACTCACTGCTGCCCCCTGTTGCACTTTGGATGTAATGTCCCCTGTTCAAGCTGATTCTTAAGCTTTCTGATAATTAGATTATCCTCTGTTTATGCATATGAACAATAACCAGTAGCCGCTTTATGTGGGAAAGGGGTCGACTGAAAACTATCTCACTGTTTCTTCTTTTTTTTTTATGTGTGTTTGTTTCTGTTTCTGTATTCGGTGTATGGGATCTTTTATAATGTGAAAATCACTACTTTGCGCATTACACTGTTTTATAAGCTGAAAAATCAAAAATCGAATTATTGATGTGATTCACTCCTTATTGTAGCGTAGCTAAACGACCAGAGAGCTTTAACGTCTATTTGTGTGAGGTGTAACAGGGTGATCGAGAGCGGGTTTGGTGTTAGATGGTTCAATAGATTTCCTGTACAGTGGTGGTGATGGGAACCAAGGTTCTCCATGTCTAGAACACACTGGGTCTCAGGCAACATATTCATAACCACCTCATGTGGGAGCGTTTAGAGGGGGACGTCTGGTTACCTTCACCACCACTGTAAACAGATCTGATTTATCTAGAAGGCGGTGCTACACACCAAACCTCTCTGAATGGCTCTGTTTACATCCGAACTCTGTTGGGGTTGGTTTCCTTGTGGTTTCTTTGTTGTTGGTTTCCTTGGTAAGGATTAAATCTAATCTTGGACTAATTCCCGTGTGAGTGGAGATCTATGGCCAGTTCCTTCAGGCTTGGTCTGTTCAGGAAGCTGGTGTTTTAGGCCTCCTCTCCTCTCTGTAGCTCATTAAGCTGGATGTAAACTCGGTACTGAAACAGAAACGAGGCCTGTGAGTTGTAGCGTGTGGTTGAAAGGACCCTGCCTGAGTGTGCCGGTCGCTGTGCTGGTCATTAATCTGGGTCCTCTAGTTAGAAATAATGACCCTGAAGCTCCAGCACCAAAAAGCAACCAGACACGCCCACCCAGTATAGGGCACATGAACCAGGAGGACCAGTAATGTGAAAGATGAAGACTGTTCCTGGTGAATGTAAACGTGTGGAGGTATTACCTGTAAGATATGAGCCCTTTATTAAAATATTAACGTGCTGTTTTGTGTGATTACTGATTGTTTATAACTGTATTGTATTGTGATTGTTGTATCTGGGTTTCTAATATTTTGGCCTTTATTATTTTATATGAATCTGTTTTGGTATATAATAAATCTAACACTCTTTGATCTTCTGGTGTGGTGTGTTTAATAAATGTACACATCTCAGGTAATGAAGTGTCTATTAGAGACGTAGAGACGGTAGCGTGGTCGCTGTGGTCTCTCAGGTGGGTGGTAAGATATGAGGCGGAGCTTTCTGGCGGTTGATTGGTCTAATTAAAAACCATTTTATATTGTTTTAGGTTTATTATAAGATTGGTGAGCTTAAACATTTTGAAGTGTATATCATTATAGAACTGTATTGACAGATTGTATTGCTGTCATGCCTGCTGGTTCCTCTCGGACTCCATTTCCCATAATCCACCACCTGATGTCACGTGTTCCTCCTTACCCAATCACACCCCGTTGCCTCGCTCTCCATCTCCAGAACACTGATTGGTCACCTGATGTTAATTAGTCTGTGTGTTTAAATGCTTCTCTCTCGCACGGCTCATACTGCCACTCTAGCGTACCCAGCGTCCTCTCTCTCTCTCTCTGATCTGTTACTCTGGCTTTGACTGTGTTTTGGTTCTCTGGTTTACTCCTCTCGTTTATCCCCTCTGGTACCCCTGCCTGGTCTGATGGTCTGCTGGGTTTGACTCCTGCCTCTTTATTGACTCTGACTCGGTTGTTACACTTAGACAGGATAGGGAGGCAGGACGCAAGGGCAAGGATTTTAATAAACAGAACAGAACTCAGACTAAACCCCACCAACGAAACCAGAAACACTGAAAAGGGTAACAAAAACAGACCCTCACTGAAAGACTGGTGGGAGGACAAACGCCAAGCAAGAACAAAGGGCACAACATGGAGTATAAAACAACAAGGGCTAACGAGAGACACCTGGGAAGGGGTGGAGCTACAAACAGGTGAGGGGTCATAATTGCTTGTTGTAAGATGTATACTTAATAACATTGTCTGCCCGCATGGTGAGATCTTTATATGGTATATGATAAGATCACTTAGAACAAGTGAACACGTCTAGAGATGCGTTAATCTACCATTCATTTTAAGACTTGAGATTATTTCACTTCATAAGATAACGTGCAAGACAAACCAGCTGCATAACAACTGAGAAATTAAGCTACTAGCAACCACCTGGAAGACCTGGTGTACCCAGCAACACGGTGTTTAGTGTATAAATAAATAAATAAATAAACACATGAATTAACAAACACAATAGTACAGAAATATGCATATAATATATAAATTGTTACCATATGTGATACTGTATATACTGTATAAATATATAGCAGCATATATAGCAATATTTTATACATATTAAAACTAAATACCTGTAATTTTGTAAATTTTAACCTTAAATAATCAGTACATTTTAATCGCATTGCTGCTGGAGTGCGGTTAGTGTTCAGGTTATTCAGAGTCACCACCTACAATCATCTGAACACAGTCTCCGTCTTTATTATTAAATAAACCGTGTGACGCATGTGGGAGGGAAAGTGCACGTCGTGTCCTGCTACTCAAACTGTGGCCTAACACTTTACAGCACCACTCTGGACAAAGCTAGCCTGTGGCTAATTCCTTTGAGGTCAGTCATGTGGTGTTAGCGCAGAGAGCAACTTCGTTAGCTCATATGTAGCATAGCTAATGTGTTTTGGAATGTGGAGGCTGTACCTGGTCTAATCTGGTTAGAGCTCTGAACCCGAAGTGAAATGAAAACTGTGCTGAGGGCTCAGGAAAGTCCCAGTGTCTCCCGAGCTGTGCACTGAATTCATTTAGATGATGACACACCAAGGAATGTTCTGTCATCACACAGAAGCAGGTGGAGGGAGAGGGGCTGCTGATTGAGATTTTCCTCTGACTGAGGGGTCAAAGGGCAGATCGGTCGTTTCCCTCCTGTTGTGCTTTAAAGCTTCCTCTGTTTATACAGGAGAACAATAACCAATGCCTGCGTGATGTGACTGGTACACCACTGCCCACCCGTGAGCCACGAGGGAGCCGGGGGACAGAGCCCTCCTACCACTACACTGGCCTACCTGTAACCTGGGAAGTGGCTCAGCTGAACATCACCCACTGTTTATCCTCTTTTAATGTGTGTTTATGTTTCTGTGTGCGGGATCTATAATACCTGAAATTACAGGAATTATTTATGATCCACCCGTTTATTATTATAGCTCAGATAAACAACCAAGCAGCTTCAACCTCACCCAGTTCCTCCATGTGAGTCGTAGCTGTAGCTCAGGTGGATGATCAGAATCAGGACAAGCTTCTTGAGGGATTGATTTTGAGGGGATTAGATAGAGACCACAAAAAATATATAAAAATTTAATTAAAAAGCTTTTTTAGATTTATTATATGATTATTTATCTTAAACATTATTAAGCGTATGTCATATTATATCACTGTATTGACATATTATGTTGCTTGTGGTAAGAAGTATGATTGAAACGAGTAAAAAGACTAGATATAAGTTATATTATCTTAGAAAAGCTTATAATAATCTTAATACATCATTTTCATTATTATATACAATCATACAGACCATACGTATGGTATATAAAATGTTATCATATGTGCTACTTTATATATATTAGCATATATAGTAACGTTTTATACACATTAAAACTAATTATTTGTTATATTTAATTTACATTGCTGCTGGAGTGCGGTTAGTGTTGAGGTTATCCAAAGTCACCACCTAAAATCCTCTGAACACCATCTCCATCTTTATTATTAAATAAACCATGTTAATAATCACTTTCTGATCCGCTCTCAGAGAATATTAATCAACATGATCTAATAAATAACACTCAGTCAGTTCCATCACTCAGAAACACCAGTCAGGTCCTCACACAGCTGCTCCAGTTCCTCGCGTAGAACTGGGGTTTTCAGCCAGTGAGATGCGCCCCCCAGTGGACCGTGGCGGTACTTCAGCTCCCAGTGATTAAACAGAGCTCCTGTGAATCCACAGCGCTCACATCTGGTCTTATGGATATGGAGGAAATGAGGAGGTTCACCACACAGCAGCTGTAAATCTACGGGAAGCAGTTTAAACCCGGTCTGGCTTTAAAGCTGTTAAGCCTCGCTGCCAGCCAGATGATAGTTTGGACTTGCGCACTGAGGACGGGTACGCAACCGAATTCCAAGTTGGTTCTAATTTGGGATCAGCCCCACAGTCCGAAATGAAAGGGGAGGTGCATTAAACAGGGGCATCGCCAGAACATACACGGGAGAAAGTAGAGAGGGAGAGAAAGGAGAAGAGATAAAGAAGGAGAAGACGAAGAAGGTGAGTACGAGGAACACAGTTATATCAATAGTATTATTATTATCTAGAACTTAGAACTTAGAAGTCCAGCATAGAAGCACACTGGTCAGGATGGTGTATAGGTTATCCGGAGCCTGAAAGTGAAAGTGAGTGTCTCTGTCCTGCTGGGAGATTCATCTATACATAGGCTGTATGAGTATATAGGCGGTATGAATATGTAGGGTGTATGAATATATAGGTGGTATGTATATGTGTATGTATGTATGTATGTATGTATATATATATATATATATATATATATATATATATATATATATATATATATAAATAATGCTGTATGAATATATATAGGCTGTATGAATGTGTAGGCAGTATGAGTATATAGGCTGAATAAATATATAGACTGTATGAATATGTAGGGTGTATGAGTATATAGGTGGTATGAATATATATATATATATATATATATATATTTGCTGTATGAGTATATGGGCTGTATGAGTATATAGGTTGTATGAGTATATAGGTGGTAAGAATATATAGGCTGTATGAATGTGTAGGGTGTATGAGTATATAGGCTGTATGAATGTGTAGACTATATCTGTATGAGTATATGGGGTGTATGAATATATAGGCTGTATGAGTATATAGGCTGTATGAGTATATGGGGTGTATGAGTATATAGGCTGTATGAGTATATGGGTTGTATGAGTATATATGCTGTATGAGTATATGGGCTGTATGAATATATAGGCTGTATGAGTATATGGGTTGTATGAGTATATGGGGTGTATGAATATATAGGCTGTATGAGTATATGGGCTGTATGAATATATAGGCTGTATGAGTATATAGGCTGTATGAGTATATGGGTTGTATGAGTATATATGCTGTATGAGTATATGGGCTGTATGAATATATAGGCTGTATGAGTATATGGGTTGTATGAGTATATAGGCTGTATGAGTATATGGGGTGTATGTGTATATGGGGTGTATGAGTATATAGGCTGTATGAGTATATGGGTTGTATGAGTATATAGGCTGTATGAGTATATGGGGTGTATGTGTATATGGGGTGTATGAGTATATAGGCTGTATGAGTATATGGGTTGTATGAGTATATAGGCTGTATGAGTATATGGGAGGTATGAATATATAGGCTGTATGAGTATATGGGTTGTATGAGTATATAGGCTGTATGAGTATATGGGGTGTATGTGTATATGGGGTGTATGAGTATATAGGCTGTATGAGTATATGGGTTGTATGAGTATATAGGCTGTATGAGTATATGGGAGGTATGAATATATAGGCTGTATAAATATATAGGCTGTATGAGTATATGGGAGGTATGAATATATAGGCTGTATAAATATATAGGCTGTATGAGTATATGGGAGGTATGAGTATATAGGCTGTATGAGTATATAGGCTGTATGGGTATATGGGTTGTATGAGTATATAGGCTGTATGAGTATATGGGAGGTATGAATATATAGGCTGTATAAATATATAGGCTGTATGAGTATATGGGAGGTATGAGTATATGGACTGTATGAGTATATAGGCTGTATGGGTATATAGGCGGTATGAATGTATAGGCGGTATGAATGTATAGGCGGTATGAATATATGGGCTGTATGAGTATGTAGGCTGTATGTGTATATAGGAGTTATGAGTATGCTGGTCTGGATGAATGTATAGGCTTTATGGGTATATAGGCTGTATGGGTATATAGGAGTTATGAGTATGCTGGTCTGGATGAATGTATAGGCCGTATGGGTATGTAGGCTGTATGTGTATATAGGAGTTATGAGTATGCTGGTCTGGATGAATGTATAGGCGGTATGAATATATAGGCTGTATGGGTATATAGGCTGTATGGGTATATAGGAGTTATGAGTATGCTGGTCTGGATGCTGGAGTCAGGTTTATAAACACTGAGCAGGTAAGGAGCTGAAGGGGTAAACCAGACACATGGTCCTATCAGAATATCAGGTCCGCCTCCTCCTGTCTAGACTCAGTGTCCCTCTCCACTGAGCACACAGGACACTGTGTGGTAGAAGCTCCGTGACTCTGTTCCTCAACATGGCGACACTGTGTCTCTCATTCTTCTCGTCTTCAGAAACTGTGTCACATTTAACCACGGGTGAAGGTTCTGTTCCGATTTTAATTGTATTTGTATTTATTTTATTTTATTTGTTTTGTTTTTGTATATGTATTTTACTTTTTTTATTTTTTTATTATATTATTCTCACAGAGTCACGTATGATATTTTGTACAACAGATATGGAATCTTTTGCCTTCTCTTCCACACAACCACCAAAACGAAGTTCATGCTCCTTACCGTCACTCAGTACATTCTGTGAACTGGGGAGCTGGATTTGGGGAGATGCTGAATTAGAGGACTGCCTAGACGTTCTGTGATCAGACGGTCCTGCCACCTCACTAACAGGCTTTAGTACAGAATCTGGTTTATTTCTGAAAATCAGATCCACTTGTGTTTCTGAGGTGACTGGTGCAAGGCCTCCACTGATCTGAGCCGTGTTAAATCTACCGGTTCTACTGAGAATCTTTCCTAAATGATAATAAATAAACCCATTAATCAGCAGAACTCTGTAGGTGTACAGGTCCAGACTGTAGTCCATCTGTTTCTCTGTGTACTGTATTACCCTGTTCTTCAATGGTCAGGACCCCCACAGGACCCCCACAGAGCAGGTAGTATGTGGGTGGTGGATCATTCTCAGCACTGCAGGGACACTGACGTGGTGGTGGTGTGTTAGTGTGTGTGGTGCTGGTGTGAGTGGATCAGACACAGCAGTGCTGCTGGAGTGTTTAGACACTGTGTCCACTCACTGTCCACTCTATTAGACACTCCTACCTTGCTGGTCCACCTTGTAGATGGACAGTCAGAGACGATAGCTCATCTGCTGCCCCACTGGACGCTGCCCCACTGGACGCTGCCCCACTGGACAGTTCTGGTTGGTGGACGATTCTTAGTCCAGCAGTGACACTGAGGTGTCCAGCAGCACTGCTGTGCTACATCCCCGTGTGGAGATTTGTTTACCCTGACCTGGTGGTGGATTTTACCTGGGAGGACTGGCGGGAGGGTCAGGGGTTTTCTCCGGAGACCCTGAATCTTGGACACCTCAGCTCCCTTCACAAAGACTCTTTGTATGATGCCTGTATGAGAGCACTGAACTTTCACAGCCTGAGGGACATGTGAGTCTAAGTGGACGGGTGTTGGTCAGACAGGGGCGGTCCCTGTACAAGAGACCCATTGAGAAGAGGGTGGGTGACCTCCAGTGGAGGACTGTAGATGGGATTTTAGCCACAGACATGCGGTACGGAGTGGTCCTCCATGTGTGCACGACTCTGGGTTGATTTAAGGACTGGCATTTGAGGCTTCTAGGCTCTTTTGATGAGTTTTTGATTTGACTTTGATATGTGTACCTAATGAAGTCGCCACTGGTTTTGTGCTGACTGTGTAACTCTCTGTGTGTCTCTCTGTAACCCGACTGTCTCACAATGTTTTGATTAAAACCGGATAAGTCAAAAGTCTCTCCCTGTCTCTCTCTCGCCTTCTCACACCATCTCTCTCTCTCTCTCTCTCTCTCTCTCTCTCTCTCTCCTACAGAACATGGCTGTGGAGATGGTTCTGCTGATGGTTCTGGTGTGTGTCTCTCTGGTGAACTCTCAGGATGGTGAGTCTGAAGATCTCAGTGTTTACTCTGACTGCTGAATCCCACAGATGTACGTCTGAACTTAAAGGGAGAGTCCACTAACATTTCAGAATTCCACCAGAGTGAGTGAGAGAGGGTTTGGTGTGAGGTGTGTACAGAGTAAGGTACAGCGGGTTTGGTGTGAGGTGTGACAGAGTGAGTGAGGTACAGCGGGTTTGGTGTGAGGTGTGTACAGAGTGAGTAAGGTACAGCGGGTTTGGTGTGAGGTGTGACAGAGTGAGTGAGGTACAGCGGGTTTGGTGTGAGGTGTGTACAGAGTGAGTAAGGTACAGCGGGTTTGGTGTGAGGTGTGTACAGAGTGAGTGAGGTACAGCGGGTTTGGTGTGAGGTGTGTACAGAGTGAGTGAGGTACAGCGGGTTTGGTGTGAGGTGTGTACAGAGTGAGTGAGGTACAGCGGGTTTGGTGTGAGGTGTGTACAGAGTGAGGGAGAGAGGGTTTGGTGTGAGGTGTGTACAGAGTGAGGGAGAGAGGGTTTGGTGTGAGGTGTGTACAGAGTGAGGGAGAGAGGGTGTGGTGTGAGGTGTGTACAGAGTGAGGGAGAGAGGGTTTGGTGTGAGGTGTGTACAGAGTGAGTGAGAGAGGGTTTGGTGTGAGGTGTGTACAGAGTGAGGGAGAGAGGGTGTGGTGTGAGGTGTGTACAGAGTGAGGGAGAGAGGGTGTGGTGTGAGGTGTGTACAGAGTGAGGGAGAGAGGGTGTGGTGTGAGGTGTGTACAGAGTGAGGGAGAGAGGGTTTGGTGTGAGGTGTGTACAGAGTGAGGGAGAGAGGGTGTGGTGTGAGGTGTGTACAGAGTGAGGGAGAGAGGGTTTGGTGTGAGGTGTGTACAGAGTGAGGGAGAGAGGGTTTGGTGTGAGGTGTGTACAGAGTGAGGGAGAGAGGGTTTGGTGTGAGGTGTGTACAGAGTGAGGGAGAGAGGGTGTGGTGTGAGGTGTGTACAGAGTGAGTATCTAACTGTGTTTCTGATTACTGTGTTCAAACAGGGGGGATCAGGGTGGACTGTCCACCTGCAGTGGGAGTCGTTGGAGAGACCACAGAGATCTCCTGCTCATTCAGGAAGAGATTTCCAGATCAGAGCATCACTATTACTGCAGTGACAGTAACTAAGAGAGATAAAGGTCCAGTGTTCCGGATTAAGGAGGGTGAGAAGAAGGGAGATCATGGAGATCGGGGAGACACTCGATTCAAACTTCCTTCTAGAGAGGATCCATCTCTACAGATCACCAACACTGCTCTCTCTGATGAAGGCCTGTATGATTACCTGGTTGTGACGGATCGGGGGACTACATCAGGAACGTTCTGGATCAGTGTTACAGGTGAGAGTGGGTCTGGATCAGTGTTACAGGTGAGAGTGGGTCTGGATCAGTGTTACAGGTGAGAGTGGGTCCGGATCAGAGTTACAGGTGAGAGTGGGTCTGGATCAGTGTTACAGGTGAGAGTGGGTCTGGATCAGAATCAGAGTTCAGGATCAGATATGAGTATAAACCATGACTCCATATTAATCTTAGTGTAGGTGGTGTTGATGTGTGTGCTGGATTATGGGAGAAATATTGGAGGTAGATTAATAATTTCTACAGTTATTATAATGTGGTATTCAGTGTTAGTCTAACCTTCTCTGCTACAGGATTCATTTTTACTAATGGTGCAGTGCAGAATGAATTCAGTAGCGCTCTGTGTGGTCTGAACTGGACCAGCTTTCCCACTAAAATACAATCTAAAATATATTCATTAAATTAAATATGATTAGATATAAAGAGGCTCAAACACCGACACCTTTATTTTCACCATGTAATAATCCAGCACAGATCAGCACCATAATCCTGAAACAGATTCATCTACATCCTGATCCACCTCTAGATTAACTTCCTGTCTGATCTGAGTGACAGGATTTTATATTTATTTTTCTGATATGGTTTATCATATGGGATTATATGTTCAAATGTTATTTATACATATATAGTAAACTATACATCATATGAATGGTGTAATTATTATGAATAATGAGGAATAATCAATTATTTATAATTAAAATTCATGTTTTTAGATTTATGTTTGTTTATTTGGGGTTGAGGTTTGTTTATTTGGGGTTTAGGTTTGTTTCCTGAAATGTCTTTATTTAAACTGGAACTAACATCAAAATCCACTATAGCACTAAGCTAAAGCTGCTAGCTTCACACTAACACATCATGTGTGGACCATCACTTTATCACTGAATGAACAGAGTTCTACATTAAACATGACTGATATTACACCACCTCACGGTTCTACACCTGAAAGAGTCACATTTATTTACTAATTTGTTTATTTATATAACTCGAGCTCTTTAACAGTAGAGGTAGCAGGGCATGCACCTACTGCCTCAATTTCCTTCTCCTCCATGACTACACCTTCAGAGTCATCTATGTGTTCTACCATGATCCCACCTAGAACGTCCTGTAGGACATCATTTATGAACGACTAGAAGACAGAAGGAGCTTCACTAAATAGTCTGTTCTACAGTTCCTTAATTAGGCCCAGTGTATAACTCTAAGCTCTAAGTGTAGGTACTGTGGTATATACAGGGAATATCTAACTGTGTGTATGTTTCTGATTAAACAGGGCCGAACATTGTGGACTGCCAGTCTGCAGATGGAGTCGTTGGACAGACCACAGAGATCTCCTGCTCACTCAGGAAGAGTTTTACACAGAGCGTTACTATTACTGGAGTGACAGTAACTAAGATTGGAGCTACAGATCCAGTGTTCTGGATTAGGGATGGTACACCACAGGGAGATCCTCGGTTTAATCTTCCTTCTAGAGAGGATCCATCTTTACAGATCACCAACACTGCTGTCTCTGATGAAGGCCTGTATAAGTACGTCGTTCAGACCAATCGTGGCCCTGCATCAGGAACGTTCCGGATCAGTGTTACAGGTGAGAGTGGGTCTGGATCAGTGTTACAGGTGAGAGTGGGTCTGGATCAGAGTTACAGGTGAGAGTGGGTCTGGATCAGAGTTACAGGTGAGAGTGGGTCTGGATCAGTGTTACAGGTGAGAGTGGGTCTGGATCAGAATCAGAGTTCAGGATCAGATATGAGTATAAACAGCCATTGCACTCCATGACTCCATATTAATCTTAGTGTAGGTGGTGGTGATGTGTGTGCTGGATTATGGGAGAAATATTGGAGGTAGATTAATAATTTCTACAGTTATTATAATGTTGACAGTTCCAGATGAATTCCTGAACTACAGATGTTCAGACAGATGTTGAGGGTAATCTGGGCTAAATGAAATGTGCTGACTCGTTTCTTTAGTGAATGAGGAGCGTTAATCCAGCTCCCGCTCCCATCTCTGTCCTTTATGCTGAGATTCCTAATCCCATGAACCACTGTTCTACACCAGCTACAAGTCTACAGAACCCTACAGAACCTTTACCAGGACTAATTAGAACCTGCTTGTATCTTCTCTCTGTTTAGCCAAGTACCACCCACCATCCACCAGCA
>JAMWET010000085.1:0-2500 GCA_024036415.1 Prochilodus magdalenae | reverse complement strand
ACGCTGAACACTGTGTGTCTGGATTTCGAATTTGGATCTGGCTCTTGTACTGCCAGCCTGTGTTTGAATCCTGCCTGTATGGATTCAGAGTGCTGGACTTCCCCAGAGGAAGCTGTTTTGGACTGTCCTTGATTCCTCAGATGGTACAGATGACTTTGCCAATCAGGGCTGCAGCTCGTAGCTTCAAAACCCCAACCTCCATTAAGCCTGTCTCCACCCCTCCAGCTCACTCCTGCTACTCCTCCTACAGAGAGCTGGAGCTGTGGATGGACGTTATGGGCGAGTGCCTCTGCTGTTTGACCCTCTTTAAGGAGCCACTCCAGTCTGACCCATCTAAAGAACTGTTCTGGTTCTGCTACAGACACCCAGCCAAAGACCCAAACTCACCCGACCCATCCCTACCTAGATCTCTGGAGTGCACCTCCAAACCAGCGCTGCATTACACAGTGTCACCCAGAGCTCGGAACAATGCCAGTGAGACAGCGCAGGGCTCCGTGGTTCTGCCCAGTGCTGCGGACAGTGCTTCCACTGGCTGGAAGACCAAAGAAGAAGAAGATTACCTGTGGTGTAGTTCTACACACACCTGGGAATCCTAGGACTGTCCAGACTCCGCCCTGTACCACTTTGTGTCTTAGTGAAGTGCCTGTGTGTCTTACACCAGTTACAATGTGAAGTGAGATTATGACCTACACTGTACACACAGGTCGTGGTGCTTGCAGGTGTACTGGGCTGGACTGGTAATCTGATACACTAGGCGTTTTTGCTCCATCAGGCCGATAAAATTAAATTTATACTTTATAATTTAAAGAAAAACCAAAGAACCTCCCATACAGCAGGAGCAGCGACCCATTGGTTCATTCTCTCTACTGGTACGGTACCGTACCCAATCATGTCCATTACTAGCCCCTCCTCCCTGCCCGACCTCTCTGTTTTAGATTCGGCCTGTAGGAAACACTTGGATCCAATTAGGGATCCATCAAACGGATCAGGAATCAGAACCACTATTAAACCATTAGGGTGTTTGTGATACTGAGACCGCATCAGGACACTGAACACTACAACAGGGTTTCTCCACCTGTGGACCGCAGACCACCAGTGCATCATAAAACTCCCTCTAGTGGTCTGTGGGCCTGTACTCAGGTGGGGGCAGTAGTAGTGGGCTGGAATGTCATATACAGTGTTGGAGGGTCTTCTAAAATGTATTGCACTACAGATTAATAAATACGACTGAAACCATGAGGAGTAAACGAGACCGTGAGGAGTAGAGGAGTACAGACTGAGACGGTGAGGAGTAGAGGAGTACAGACTGAGACGGTGAGGAGTAGAGGACTACAGACTGAGACGGTGAGGAGTACAGACTGAGACGGTGAGGAGTAGAGGAGTACAGACTGAGACGGTGAGGAGTACAGACTGAGACGGTGAGGAGTAGAGGAGTACAGACTGAGACGGTGAGGAGTAGAGGAGTAGAGACTGAGACGGTGAGGAGTAGAGACTGAGATGGTGAGGAGTAGAGGAGTACAAACTGAGACGGTGAAGAGTAGAGGGGTACACACTGAGACGATGAGGAGTAGAGGAGTACAGACTGAGACGGTGAGGAGTAGAGACTGAGACGGTGAGGAGTAGAGGAGTACAGACTGAGACGGTGAGGAGTAGAGGAGTAGAGACTGAGACGGTGAGGAGTAGAGACTGAGACGGTGAGGAGTAGAGGAGTACAGACTGAGACGGTGAGGAGTAGAGGAGTAGAGACTGAGATGGTGAGGAGTAGAGGAGTACAAACTGAGACGGTGAAGAGTAGAGGGGTACACACTGAGACGATGAGGAGTAGAGGAGTACAGACTGAGACGGTGAGGAGTAGAGGAGTACAGACTGAGACGGTGAGGAGTAGAGGAGTACAGACTGAGACGGTGAGGAGTACAGACTGAGACGGTGAGGAGTAGAGGAGTACAGACTGAGACGGTGAGGAGTACAGACTGAGACGGTGAGGAGTAGAGGAGTACAGACTGAGACGGTAAGAGGTAGAGGAGTACAGACTGAGACGGTGAGGAGTAGAGGAGTACAGATTGAGACGGTGAGGAGTAGAGGAGTACAGACTGAGACGGTGAGGAGTAGAGGAGTACAGACTGAGACGGTGAGGAGTAGAGGAGTACAGATTGAGACGGTGAGGAGTAGAGGAGTACAGACTGGTTCTGTAATGAGTTTTAATGAGGAGGCTCTTAATCATATCACACTATTATATCGGTCTCTATCATATACCAGCGTTCTGTTACTGTGTGCGGTGAACTAACAGACCGCACGCTCCCGACCCAGCCGATGGGAATGTCGGTGTATTCCTTAAACACGGAGACATTAAGAGGGAGAGGGTTTACTGGGGGCTGATGAAACGCCGCTAGGTCTGAGCTCCTCTCCTTCGTTATATCATCATTACTCTCTCTGTGTTCACCAGACACGCCTTTCTCTAAACCATCTGTTCATCAGAGGACGGTTCCTCCGTACGGGCCGA
>JAMWET010000084.1:72500-75710 GCA_024036415.1 Prochilodus magdalenae | reverse complement strand
GTAACATTGGAAATTTAAGAATTTTGTTAAACCTGACGTTCAAGATAAGTGGGGTTTATAAGGGGATTGAGAAGTGAGAGGGGAAGGGGGATGTTTTAAAAATGAAAGAAAAAATCACAGCATGGATGCAAAGACGCGCACGTAGTGTGTTTGTCTAGTGGATCAACATTTGGTTTTTAAACGGACATGAACTAAAAACACTAACCATTGTGCAGGTGCTTACTTCGAAAATATTATAGAACCTATCCCGTTTGCTTAGATTTTACCGTCCTTTGCCCATATGTGCTCCTTCTTGTTTTGATGTCTTCGTGATATTACTCGTACAAAATGCAGTTAAAATATCACAGGTCAAATATGTACTGTGTCAAAACAGCAAGGTCAATAAATCAATAAGATATGGACACAAAGTTTGACTTTGGCATGCTGTAGGACGTAAGCATGAACAGAGTGACAGGGGGTCCAAATTGTTTGTACTTGTCTTTAAGTCTTTCTGAGCTAAGCAATCACATAAAACAATGAATCACAACGTTATTGACCATGTTAGCTAAGAGCCTAGATACTGACAAACCCTTGGCTTTAGCATGTTCGGTTCAGTCCATCTGTAAAAGTTGTGTTGGCCAACACAGTGTGATAAGATTTTCCTGAAGCAGAACGAGACACTACTTGTACAGTATATCAACCTGAGAGGGTCCTGTTGCTTAATCAGTTCTCAGTCTACTTATCAGGCTGAATGAGTCAAGGTAGGGTTACCTGTTGTCTGGCATATAGCAAACATGTATATTCACATATACATAAAGAATGAAATTTTTTATTTTGTAAATCAGACACTGCTTCAAAAGTTTATTCATTTATTAATTTATCATCTAAGCTGTTTATGCTGGAGCACATCTCAACGTTCAGTTGCAAGAAATAAGCAGGAAAGAGGTCTCCTCGACACACCGACATACACATCCACAAACACTCTTACATAGGGATACTTTAGCATCTCCAACCTGTCTGACTTCAACCACAGTTTACTCTTTTCTCTAGTCATATTCATTTAGCTAATATTTACACTCAGCATCAAAAAAGCAGCCTAGGAGGACATGTCAGATTGTAATGCTATTCAGAAGGAAGATAAAGATTACGAGGAACAATAAAAAAATGTCCACAGTCATGGCTGTTGGGTCAATCAGGTACAGCGATAAGGCCCTTCCTAGCTTACATCACATGCACAGCTGAGCGTGAAACTTGAATCATTCGCATGTCTCACAATGTCAAACCTACCCACCAAGTTTCACTCTCATCTGTTAATTCTTTCTAGGTGCAACTAATTTTGATGATGTGTGTAATTTTACCTATTCAGGAAGAGAAGCTCATCTGGTTTTAAAACGAATAGACTTAAACTGAATTTCTTGTGTTTTGCATTGATTTGTTGCATTTGATACACCTAGCTCCTCCATCTGTTACAGCAAGCCAGGACAGGCCTATATATCGTCGCTGTCCAACGAAAAACATGTATCTCCACTTTTGTCCATTTCAACTTTTATGCATCATTTGAATACACCAGCTGCTGTTTACACTAAGTGAGAATCTCATGATGAATGGACCAACAGAAATGGCCCAAAACTGTTTGGAAAGATGTCTGGTTCCATTGACTTACATTAAAATCGAATGAGGTTTTTGGCTTCTCCTGTAAAGTTGCCATTTTGGAGATACTTGTTTTTCTTTGGACAGCGACGATATACTATACCTATAATTTGAACACATAGAACACAAAGACAAAAAGGACTCTAAGATGAAATATTAAAGGACACAGAAAAGTAGTGTAAATAAACACATCAATATGTGTCCTTACAGTGCAGAACACACAAACAGTACATGTACTAGATATACCTCTGTACATGCACTTTCATACTATGGGTGGACTATGAGCCAGACATTTGAGTTGGATTTAACCTTTGTACCATCACTGATGAGCTCATTGTGTTTTCCCAGATCAGCCCAGTAGATGCAAAAAAGCAGATGAGCTGCTAACCCTAGGTTTCACATTACAGGAGTATTAGGACACTGTGAGATCTCAGGATTTTGCTCTACATTAGTTTAGGAAACTGCTGTTTTGTAAGCTGTGTAATGAGATGGCCACTTTAGTGCATTTTTAAAAACTGAAAGCAAGTTTTAATAATGACAGTACATATAGCTGCTGTGTAAACACAACCTCGTATTTACAAACAGCTAACATTTACGGAGGAAAGCCAAAACTTACTGCAGTATTTTTAAAGATGTACAAGAACAGTTAATATATACATATAAATATAAACATATACACATATAAATATATGTACACAAACATATAAATATACATGATTATATATTGTAAAAAAAAGAGCAAGACGTCCTCTTCAAGAGCCAAGAGGTAATGATTATCATATTGCTCTCATTATTTATATTTTCATCACAATAAAGACAAAGTTGGCCATTGTTTTATCAGCTAGCTAGCATTAGCCTTAACACTAATACACACTGGATTTCACACCTAATTTGTGATGTGATCATTCGCAAATGACTCAGACTCAATTTCACTTATCAACTAAACGCTCATTTTATGGCTGTGTTTATATGTTATTATCAGATGATGAATAATGCAGGTTTCCTGCTGTGCAATAAAACCCTTCTACAGTGCTATAGCAACAAAATCTGTGCATTATCATTACATAATGGTTTAGTATAAAGAAAAATACCACAAATTATCCAAAATGTTTCCATAATTAAATGGTCAACAGGTAAACAAAGGCCTTCCGAGTAGTCTAATGAAGTGCTCCATTCTGGATAAACTTGACCTATTACTTTCCCTATTACAGTAGTGATGATGGAAACCAAGCATCTGAGGAGTTTAAGACTTCCAAAAGCTATAAAACAGAAAACAGAAATTAAAATACCTTAATTAAAATCTCTGAGAGAGAATCTATCTGGCGTGAGACTGCCCCATTCGTTCTTAGTAGAAAAGAAAGACAAACATTTGCTAGTGTAAAGATAATATCATTTTAAGATTAACAGAGAATTTCATCAATTATTTCAAATGAATATAATTCAGTCACTGAAATAAATACAAAGTCATTCAGCGTCTTTGATGGGAAATGAATCCCTGTAGAGGAACAAAGGGTAACAATATCTGCTATGCAAAGCATGCTTTGAGTTTTTGATAGATATTATATGTATGTTTATATGCAT